>PVJH01030014.1:0-25301 GCA_004026705.1 Nesogale talazaci
GCGTGCTTCTGATTTCTCCTTGAAAGACTAGACGGTCAAGTCTACTATTCTGCGTTGACTAAGAACCCTGCCCCTTTCTCTCCGTGGTTTAGGGAGGAACCTGTTCAAGTTAGTCTCTCCCATGAAAAGGCACCTTCTTTTCATTGCTGGGACGGCCTGGTTCTTCAGGGGTTGGTGTTGTTACTTTGATCCTTATGGGAAAGGAACGCTGAGTGTCCCCAACCGACTGCGCTGAGTCCCTCCTGAGAGAAGTGGCCGCAGGAGTGACAGATCCTGGCTTTGGCTTTTGCCGTACCAGCAGCGCAGTGCCGGGAATTTTACATCCTTGGCTCTGATTCCCCCAGCAACCTGGTAGGGGACCTGTTACTGCCCCTTTTTACCGGTTAGCAAACTACGGCAAGTGAAGTTTAAATAAACAGCAGCAGCCATTTAAATGAGGGAGGCATACAGTTCTGCTCAGAAAGAAATCAGATGGACTAAGCCTTACAAACTGATGAACAGAAATACATACATGCTAGCAGGCATGTGAACTGCCCTGGATTTATGGATAAAGGAGAAAGAAAGGGGGAAACTACGGGGGCTTGCGATTTTGAACGAGTGCTCTCTTCTCCCCTCCCCGCTCCATGTGTTTAAGTCGCTGTAAGTCATTGTAAAGAAGAATAACCTTCCGGGTGCTTCCTGGAGCGCTCCCCCAAAGATGACGAGCTGAAGAACCATGCAAATGGCACTTCCGGGCATCTGTTGGAATTAGAACCACCGCTGCGGTGTGAAAACACGTACACAAAGCTCTGGCCTGGGAGTAAACAATTGAGTTTACAAAGAAGCTGACTCGAAAGTAAATGAAAGGAACTCTCAGTTGAGAAATTAAATCGCTGACACAGACACTGACCAGACCCTCATCTTTTTACAGTTAACGTGAATTGAGAGAATACAATCGACCATCCGAAACATCCCAGGCTTGGGAGTATGTATGTAGCTATGCCTATGTGTACATGTGCGTATAGACATATATAGACACATAGGCACTTTCACGGGTATACAGCGTCACTGACGGGATAGCTCTTCAATGAATATAAGAAAAAACAAAGGCACAAAACAATTGGCACACAGGATGAGGCATTATGAGGGTGCGGCGGGCATGGTGACCATTGGGCGGGCACATAACAGTCTACGGAGCAGGTGACCTCATATTGCTGCTCACAAAAGTAGAAGGCACATGGTGAAACCTGACATCGCCACGCACACACGCACACGCACGCGCACACGCACACACGCTGAGCCGGGTACTCGGGATTGTTGGCGCCGGGTAGGAAGCATCGCTCGAGGAAAGCTCGGTGTTTACCTGTACCTTCAATGTCTCGCCCTGCAAGGAGTTGTCACTGTCATCGTTCTCATCGGGCTTAATCAGAATAGTGTTACTGAGCAGGTGGTTCTGGACTGCCATCAGATAGCGCAGGCAGGCGGAGGCAGCCTTGAACACAAACAAAGGCATTTAAATACTGCGAGGAGGATGGCGTCATCCTCGGGCTTTCAAACGATTTCAACGAGGGAAACAAAAAAGAGAACGTGCAGAAGACAGACCGAGTTAGTTTCTCAAGAGACTGATTGTCACAGGGCTCCCGTGACATCACTGGATAAACCCCTGTGTTTGCTGTACGACCCTCACTCATCATTCAGGATACTTACTGCAACTGTTTTATGTCTCTTTTTTTTACTGACTGGAATTTTTGTCTCTTCATAGTTCTGCTTCCCCTCACCAGCTCCACCACGAAGGAAGACATTGCCCAAACCCTTAACGAACTCTTGTTGCTCCTATCAATCTCTGTAAAGCCTTGCTGGCTTAGGAAACGGTGCTAAATTAAAAATCAATAAGGAAAAAAACAAACCCCACCTCTGCTAAATAAATTAAAATGAAAAGACTCCAATTGCATCCAACACTTGATGGGATTGTGAGATTTCCGCACAGGGAAATGGTTTTTTAGAGAAGGTGTTTTAAGTGGAGTTCCCTACCCGCACCCCCACCCGGCACCCCTGCTGCATTTCGCGCTCTGGCTTTCATAAATAACTTGAAGTCTGCCCTGGAGAGTCGCGCATACATGTGTGTGTCCTCACACACACCCACCGCAGTACTGTACAATGAAAAGAGGGGTGCAGTTTTTATCTCATGACATGCATTTTGTTACTTACAGGCACAGTTGAAAGAAGCTTCTGAAAACCATCTTTAGAGACCGTTTGGCACTTGGTGATTAAGATACAGGATTCTCGAACGACAATCTTCAGAATGTAGTGTAAAAGCTCATCATTTAGTCTTTAAAGGTCGGGAGAAATGTAACAATAAAGTGTGGATGGCTTATTAGTGAGCGGGCAAACTGGACTTAACTGGTACTACATGACCGATCAAAAGATACAAACGCGATTGGCCCTGCAAGCAAACTCCCTTACGTATGGCGATGCTAACGGGAAGGAACATTATGGAAGTCAACCACATGGAACCACCTCATCAAAGGATCCCCACTCTCCACACCGCAGCGGTTTGCATGGAAGCCTTCTCCAGGACTTCCCAAATAAGCTCCATCCATTCCTTCTGCTTCCCCCCACGCCTAAGTGCTTGATGGGTTAAAATGGAAGTGGCCGATGATCACTTCTTAGGTTAATGGCGGGGCTTATGCTCTTTCCACTGATCCATGGTATTAACAAGCTGAGCACTGTGCTAGATATGATAGGAGACTACCTCAGAACAAGCACAATTGCGTGTGCATTCGCTACTTAAAAGAACGCCGAAAAAAGGGGCTGGGGGCGAAGATGGGAACTGGGTCACCTGTAATGGTCATCTTCATCGCTGCCAAATCGGCTGTTCTGCAGCTGCTCCGCCAAGTTGGTGAGGATCACGTCCCGGAGCTGGGCGAGGCCACTGTTTCTCTCTCCTGACAGAGAACAGAGTGCCCTAAGCCACCCTGCACACTGCGTTTAGAGCGCGGGCGCTACGTGTAAGCTTCTAGACAAGCAGAACGCCAACAGTGTCTGACGCTCGGAGCGCCGGGCACACGTCCCCCTATGAACAAAAGCACCGCCAAACGGCATCCTCCCAAGCGGTCAGGGCTTCCCAGCCTGCATCTCCCCCCGCTCCTCTCCTTTGAACTGTTTCATTGGCGTGTAATTCAGCTTTCGTACAATAGCTCAATCACATCGAGAAGACTTGTACAACCATCCCCAGAATCAGTTTTGAGGGCTGAGCCCCGGTGGCGTAGTGGTTGTGCGCAGGACTGCGGCCCACTGGGACGGAGGTTCGATTCCAGCAGTGGGGCTGGGCCTCCTACTCCCACCACCGGAGAGCAGTGATTGCCCCCCCACACACACACACACAAAAAGAATCAGTTTTGAGAACATCTTCTTCATTCTTGGACTCATCGTGAATAGCTCCCAATAACCCCTCCCCTATCATGCCACCAAAGGAAGCACTAGTCCAGCTGCCGCTCCTAGATGTCAGATACAGAAAAGATGAAGAAACAAATAAGAAAAAAAACGACACAACAAGAAGGACAAAGTAGGGGGAAAGATGAAGAGCTGATGTCCAGGGCTCAAGAAGAAAGCAGATGACGGCGGCAGGTGTACAAAGGGGCTTGACACAATATCTGTACGCATGTATGCTGATAAGCATTGCACGAGCCCCCGATACAAGGATTTATTAATAAAAAAGAATAAAGTAAAACCTCAGTTGAAAAGAAAGCAGAAAATATTAAAAACTAGAACATATCTCAATAGACCCTAAGGCAGAGCAAATGATAAAGTGTTCACTTTTAACTTAATCGCATCTGTAACGACTGATTTTCCAGTGCATTCTGTATGTAGGTAAGACCGTTCACATCCTTGGTCCTTGATCGGAGGGGAGTCTGTATTTCCCCTTCACTTTTTTTTTTTATTGGTGACAGAAATTGCTTTAAAATTGGTCAAAGGAACAATCAAATGATACGTTACATTTTGACTTAACCAGTCTGTCATATGGATGCTGGGCTTCCAGTCTCATTCACAGTCTTCTGCACACGTATTCAAAACTTAAGCTCTGGGTCCGAGTGGAAAAGTGGATGTTTGGAACATGATAATGGCAGCAGGCATGTGAAGGTGCTTGGCACAGTATGTGTACGTATGTATTGTGAAAAGCGAAGTACGAGCCCCCAACAAAATGATTAAAAGAAAACAAAAACAACGTAAGCTCTGATGCCATTCCCTCCTTTAGATTTGGATTGAATTATTTGCAATTCTTGGATCACACAGTTAAACCAGTATCCCTTGGTTTGAGTGTAATCACTCTCCTGCTTGATCTGTGTGATTTCTAATTACTTATGTTAATGCCACTGATACATGTAGAATGGTGTTTGTGTTTTAATTTAAACAGTTGGGTTTCAATGGGAGTGTGGGGGTGTAGAGAACTGGATTAGAAGTTAGCAAGATGGCATTATCATTTGTGATTAGACATCTATGTGAGGGCTTCAAAAAGTCGGTGGAAAAGGGAATGTTTGAAAAGAGAACGGGAGTTCTGAGCCCCCTTGTATGATCAGGTACCTTCAGCTGGAACAGAAAGAGGCTGATAAGGCTTGAAGATAAAAGAAAACATGGTTTCTGCTGTGGTTGAAAGAGAGAGAACGCATACACATTGGAACAATGCTGATGAACGGAGCTGGGGACAAGGGCCTATTATGTGAACAGCCTGCTGTTTCCCTGTGGCCTGGTGGCTACCAGTCCATACCGGGCAGATCCCAGTGACTCCACCTGCTTTGGGCAGGGCTGCTCTCCCGTGTTTCCGGGCTGTGCCCTTTCAGAGGGACCTCGCCAAACCTCCCCTGGGAGGGTGCTGGGTGAACCGGCACTGCCCACCGTGTGCAGTCCAGAGTGCAGCCCTGTGCATGGCCACACAGACCCTGCCTGGAGGAATTACACGAGCTCACTCCCACCTTCTGTTAAGACCAGCTTCAGCAAGTTATTGATTTCCATTTCCCCGGGGTATAAGATATTTAAACCGGAGCTGAAATGACAAAAAAGGAAAGAAGCTTTGAAGACACATGTTCTAGAAAAGCTGAATCCTAAATATTTAAAACCACTCTTTGTACTGAGGTTGTCAGTTTAGGCATATACAACTGTGGGGTATGCTTTGTGACGGAAAAGCCCTGGGACCGACACCCACAGGTGTGACAGCAACAAACACATCCCTGGTAAACCGTATCCCTCATCTCTACTCTGCGAGTTGCCAGCTGAAGTCAGCGGCAGATCTGGCTGATGTGAACTGGGGAGCGAGTTATAAAAGGGCAGCACAGGCAGGGCAGCTGTACCTGCGGACAGAAAAGCACCTGAAGACTAGTCGCCTTAGAGCCTGCCTAATCCTCAACTTTCCTGTTTGGGGCTTTTTTTTTATCTATTGTCACGTGACCGCGTGATGCCACAGATGCCACAGACACCGGCCTGGAAATGTACTTAAGGGTGCAGGGAGAGGGAAAGCAAGTAGGGTTTACCTACCTCGTTTGCACCTGGCCTGACACCTTACTAAAACCCGCGACAACCGAGCCCAAACTCACCGCACCGAATCCAGGCTGACACACAGTGGCTCTGCACGGCAGGGGAGGACCTCCCCCCTGTGAGTTTCTGAGAATGTCGCGCTATGGAGGGTCTAGAGCCCCATCGCTCTCCCCAGGATCGGCTAGTGTTTTTGAACTGCCGGGCTGGCGGTTAGCAGCCCAACACATAACCACCAGGATTCTTTTACAACCCGTAGAACAGGAATCATTTTTATGCCCATTTGACAGCTGAGACACAGAAGCCCAAAGCTATGGTCACAGCTGAGCAGTGACAGCGAAGACTAGGGCCCGAGCCTGTTGGTTCCCCTCTTCCACACGCCATCCCAAGGGAGAAGAGCTCCTGGAAATGAGGTGATCTCCGTGGCTAGGGGCCTGGGCACTAGGAGGGTGGGCGTCAGCTAGGCGCAACGGCCTGCAAGGAAGATGCCAGCACAGCTCTGGAGCAGAGACGACTGCCATGGGTGTCTGTTTACCTGATAGCCAGGCAGACTTCCTTCTGAATCTCAAGGCAAATCTGGTCTTTGGGTGCCATCAACAACTGCCAGAGGAGCAACCCTGACCGTCGAATGATGTCACGATTCCTCTCCGTTTGCGGGCTGAAGAAGAACTTGAACACCACCTACAAAACACAAGGGTCACCGATCTACAAACGCTAAGAGGACTGTGGGTAAAAATGACCTTTAGGAAGGAAGCCATCAGAAGTGTTCTTATGAATAAGTACCGGGGGTGGGAGGTAGGGGTGGGGGTAGATTTTTAATCATAATCACATCTATGGGGGCGATAATTACGTAAATATTTCACATGCATTCATTGCAATGAGCTATAGATGGCGATAGACCGCTAACTGCCATGCGAGAACTATGCAGTAATTCTAATGACGGATTAGAACGTGGTGAGATATGAAGCAGAAATGGTATGACGTTTCCTTCTGGCAGAAAGAAATTCACTGGATAAAGCCAAGGGTGGTGCTTCTCTGTCTGTATGATCTTAGCAGTGTCTCAAAGCAGTGTGTTTACCTGAAAGACCACAAGAATACAGCGTATAATACAGGTATCTCCGTTGACCATGGCCTTCTCCATGATGTCGCAAATACTGCTAAGATGGTGTGCTTCAATCGGATGCTGCTTGCCCAAGACACTTGTGATTGGAAGATTGGGGTTGGTGGCCAGAAGATTGAGTTGGTGTATGCACATCGCACCAACATGGTGCAATAATTGGTTTATAACCTCGTTTGTGGTTATAGCCTCTTCTACAAGAGGAAAAGGAAAGTCGGTGAGGAAAGACATCTTTGCAGGCCGCTCCCACAGGAACAGACCTCTGACTCACAACAGGCGCACATGCACTGGGACACAGTGCCTGGGCTCCAGTCACTGCCGCGGCAGCTGGAGACACCGGGCTCCCTGCCACACTGCGCGCTGGGGTACAGACCCTGGGGAATTTCAGCATTTCTACCTTTCATGGTCCGTAGATGGGGGGTCAACGCTTGACCGACCAGGCATCTTCCAAACATGCACTATCATTAGCGCTGCTGTGAGGGCGGCCTGCATGCGGCAGAGTGTGTTTTGCGTTCATTCACAATGTTTCCTGACTGCCCTGGAGGTTTGTCTTTGATGCCTGTCTTATTTTCATGCCAGGAGTCTCATGCTCCTAACTTAAGACTCTGACAAGAATGTACACGCTCACTGCCATCAAGTGGATACCGACTCAGCGCATCCCCCAGTCCTGGAGCCCGGGCGGGGCTGGCTTGCAGGCAAGCGTTGGACTGCTAACTGAAAGGCCAGCGGTTCCCACCCACCAGCTGCTCCGCAGAGCGAAGATGCAGCCATCTGGATTTGTCAAGATGGACCGCCTCGGAAATCCTCTACAGGCTCAACGTGAGTCAGGGTCAGCTGGATGGCAGCGGACATGTCCAAACAGCGATATTAAGATATATAAAGGACCCTCAAGGACTGTTCCATATCATTTAAATTTTGTGCACAAATCGGCCGTTATCAACATAAAACATTGCAACATCCCACTCTAAGTGCAAATGAAGAGACCATTTTTGCAACAGAGTTCTGACAATTCCAGCAGGAATGAGTCCATTTTCTTTACAAATAAAAATTCCCCCCGCCCCCACCTAATTCATAATACAAAGTCTATGCACCATCGCAAGAACTCCATTTACTTCTAAACCAACATTCAGGATTATGGACAACAACGTGTTGTGGTTTTCAAAGTTGAAGAGTTAAGTCAACAAGCCTGTTGATTTTGTACCTTGGCCCAACGCACCCCTTAAGAACGCTGCTGTACCTGCTCCTGTTTCGGCGGGAAGCCTCGCCCTGCAAGGCTGTTGAGTGCGGCTCACCTTTGGGCTCAGTGATGATGTGACTGACCCCCAGTCTCTGACAGACGTAATGGAAGGCTTGGTTCCCGGGATTGCACCACTGATCGATGTAGTCATTTGAGCATGTCCACAGCATGTTGTTCACTGGGTCATAGCAGGCACCTGGAAAGAGAGCACACTGCGTGTAACGTCTGCACACAGAGTGCTCACGCGCACAGTTCAAGGCACAAGTGCTGACGGTTCACATCCCTGCTCTGTTTCCCTGGAAGTGCGCTTGGTTGGGAATCAGCAGACGTGAACCAGGCTTCCAGTTTCAATTTTGCTCAACTCCCGATTCAGGAGTGAATAAAGCCCAGGGAACTGTCTGCTCTGTTTGAATCGTATCTGATGCACTTTCAAACAACACCTCGCTGGCTGACATGGAAGACAGAAACAGGTACAAGGACTCAGGATCGGTCTGGGGGAACATCAAGGCCCGTTGGTGTAACATAGTCCGTGCCAGACAGATCTAGGTCCTACTTTGGAAGAGTAGTGACTAAGGTCTTGAAAGCTTATGAGCAGCCACCTAAGATGCACCTGTTGATCTCCTGCTGTCCTTAGCAAAAAAGAAAATCAACCATCCTTGCAGAAAATTGCTTCAAAGGGGCTGAGCCCCGGGGGCGTCGTGGTGGTGCGCGGGGCTGCGGCCCACTGGGACGGAGGTTCGATTCCAGCTCCACGGAGCAAAGGCTGGGCCTCCTCCTCCCACCAATGAGGGCAGTGATGCCCCCCCCCCAGAAAAATGAGTTCAAAGAACTAATGGGCCATGTGAGGTTCAGCTCCACTGACCATGAGCCCAGAAGAACTAGATGGTGCCTGGCAACTGTGAAAGTGATCACAATAGAAGGCCCTGGGTAGAGGAGAGGAAATGATGAAAAAGGCCAGGTTCATTGGTCAAACAGAGACAGGTGGAATCCCTAAGGCTGCGGTCCTTAGTCATCTATGAGAACTAGAACAGAACTCACCCCCCTGGGCTCAACTTTCAACCAAGCAATAAGCAGGTCTGTTCAATCTGTTCATCAGAAAGCATGATGGGATGACTCTCTATATATAACAACGGGTTAGGGTTAGGTTAAAAAAAAAAACCAGAGAGAGGAACTGAGACAAATGATGTCACATAGTGGGGACTGCAATCAATGGCATGAAACAAAATGTGCATGAATTTTTGGATGGTAAACTGACTTATTCTGTAATGCTTCACTCAAATCACAACATGATAAAACGCCCACCCCCCCATTCCCCAAAAGCTTCAAGTACCATAGGGCATGCTAACAACACACAATGAAAATTTTCTATCTGAGCCCAAAACCTAAGTGTGAACTTTCTAGCATAGCAGCTACAGCAAAAAGCCCCCCGCCCAAATTAATCATAACAAAAGTCAGTGCATAACAGTCTAGTAATAAGAAGCGTGCTCAGTCCTCAGGAGAAAGAAACTTCTTTTTCTGGCATGCATGTACTTTGAGAGAAGAAATCATTAGGGTGGTCATCACATAACACCATGTACTATTGCTTCAAGAGCACTTCCTGGGGAGGAATTTCACATATGGCAATTTCTTATATGGATGCTAAAAAATTAAACAACAGTACATAAAAAAAGAAGAAGAAGAAGAAGAAGAAGAAGAAAGGATTTCAAAGAAGCTAGAATGTCGAGGGGGATTGGCAAACAGTTTTCAGTTTTCAGGAGAAATTGCTACCAGGTGGAATTGTCCAAGGAAGGGGATGCACTTGTTCCTTACCCAATCCCGGCACAAGAGCACCGCGTCCCAGGGAGCTTCCAGGGGCGTCGATGAGATCAGCACGACTGGTGAACTGACCGTCCGCGATGTTGTACACCAAGCTAGAGGCCAAGACTTGGGAGACGAACGGTCAGTTGGTTAGTGACCCTCACGAGGAGGGTGCTCCTGCTACACTTCAACTCTGCACTCATCACAACGTTTCCATTGGGGAACAAATATTCTACCCATAAACCACGCCTGCTGTTGGTGGTTAATAATGAGGACAGAGAAAGTACACAGAGACGTCATCAGCACAAGATCTCCCTAAATTTAAGAGTGGACTTTTTTTTTAATGTTCGGAACAAGAGAAGCTTTGGAAATGAAGGACTTCTCAATATGGGCTTTCAGACCGGGAAGTGCTGGAGGTCTTGTGACTACTAACACACGGGGTTCGAGCACTCACAAGAAACACTGTGTGTGTCGTTGGTGCGTCCTAAAGGTTCGTGGGCACTCAAGTGCACTTAGCTCCTGTGCTTCCAACTCGTGGCTCTAATGCGTGGAGACACTTGAGCCCCTTTTCCTCCTCTCGGGGTTCTGTCGGCATGAAGAGCACTGACTTCCGGTCCCTGGGCTTCAGTGGCCCTCAGCCACTTGTGGATAACCCAGGGTCGAGTCATTTGACCTCTTGGGAGTCTCGGTTTCCTTGTCTGTACGGTGACGCTAAGTACCAGCCTCGCGATGATGCTGGAGACTGTGGTCACTGTGGCTAGGGGTCAACACACAGACTTGTGCGCACAGCACCACCAAACACAGACGGGGCCTGCGCCGTCCCCACACTGCTGTGACGTTTGAGCCCGCTGGGGCAGCCGCTCTATCATCCAGCTCCTTGAGGGTTTTCCTCCTTCCCCACTGACCCAAATCCTGTGTCTCTGGAGCGTGTCGCTGCTTATTCTCACCGCGTGAGTCATCGACGCGCTTAGCTTTCCTGACCTGGGCGCTAACCCCACCTGTACTCCATCTTCTCTCCTCCACTGCTCTATCCTTTGCACCAACAGATTGTCTTCTAAGGAATTTTTTGAAGGTAGGTGTGTGTGTGTGTGTGTGTGTGTGTGTGTGTGTGTGTGACTGAGTTGGTCATCCACAGCCTCGGTCCCTTCTTTCACACAACTTAAACCCTGAGCAGTTGAAGCCTTTCCTCGTGAAGTTGCTTCCTTCCACAGTGAGCCTTTCCTTCTCTAACTCGGCAGCGTGATTGTATATTGTGCCGTCTACTTGTTTCTTGGTCCTACTGTGCTCCTCCCAACGAGATGATGAGCCCCTGAAGGTAAGCTCTGGTCCTTCCGCTTGCAGGAAACAGGGTGGGGCGGGGCTCAGAAGGTACCAAGCCTTTTCTAAGGTACCCGTTTTCTAACGGGTTGGTCTAACAAGGGACCACTGCAGAAGTCACACCCTTATGAAAGACTGCCGCCATGCTTTAATCACCGGGGGTCGACCCTACGGGAGTGAAAAGGCCGTGCCACAGACCCATGGTGACCTTGGAGACCCGCCTTTGCAAAAATCAACAAATGGGTTTAGAGTGTTTGAGAAGGCTAGTGGTCAAGGAAAAAACACGCGCACCAAATAATGGACCCTTGAAAAGTGGGGAAGGGACTAGACAGTGCTCGAGAGAGGATCTACAAATAAGCAAAAGAGAAGATGCTCAGCATCATTAAATTGTCAGGGAAATGGAAATCAACATTGCAGTAAGGCATTCCTTCCCGCCAGCCTCCAGTGGATTGGTTGACTTTTGACTCAGTAGGCAGACAAGAACCGTGGTGGCAGGGGCAGGAGACATGGAAACCCTCCCGCTGCCGGTGGTCATGCAAAAGACTCAGCGGAGCCCAGCTGAGCCATTCCACATGTGGGCAAACGAGCTAGCTAACTCTCTGTGCCAACAGGTGCACAGCGAAGGTCACCCCTGAACGTGTCAGCAGCACCGCTCGCAAGGCCCAAAGTGGAAACAACCCACGTGCCCATCAACAGATGGATGAAAATGAAAAAGCGGTAAATATATGCGATCAGATCTGAGTTATACTTGATTAACACAGTCCTTCCAGCTGTAATCCCTTATGCGAGTTATAAAAAAGTCTGAATTCCATAAGCCTGTGGCAGTGGTCCTCTTGTGGCGGGAGTTATCTGATAGCAAACAGGAAGGTCCTGAGATTGAGTTCTGACCTTAGTGGAGTATGTGTGAATCAGACAACACTCCGTGTTTAAGGACTGTCTTAGTTACTATTCCTGACAATGGATGTAAGAACTAAATACAGGCGAGAGGGGAAAACATCATTTCTGGAGTGATTAAGATTATGAATAGGAGGCCAGTGCCCACTGGAAACATCTTGCTGGGGCTCCCAGGTGCTATGTGCATAAGTATGATACAGTCCCAGGGGAGGGGCGGAGGGGAGGGCAAGAGATAAATACATTAATACATTTGGGTGAAATCTGATTGCACCGTGTAACTCCGACTAAATGACCTCTCCCTGCACGAGCCTGACAAGAAGGTGCAGGTGGAAACAGCTAGTCCTATCGCGATGGGAGACACCGTGAGTCGCTGTAAAGATGATTCCCTGCAGTGCCCTCCTCGCATGTAAAAGGTGAGCCCACTGAGAAGCGCAGGGTGTGAGTTCATCGTTGGCGAGAGCCAGGAGGAGAGTATGTCCTCTAACCCTGGCTGACTGATTGACCTCTACCTGACCTTCAGACTTTGGATTGAACTGTCCCCACCATTGTAGAAGACACTACTGCAACTTCCGGGTGTTCTAGGGGACACGGCAGTGATTCACAAAAGTCAGAGATGGGCAGTGAGAAGGGACTCAAGGGGGGAGTGAGAAGAAAATGGAGCCAACTACCATCTTGGAAAAATTGGAATTTGCGGGTTTTTTAAATTTCCAACCTTTTAGGGCTAATTTGGTGTTAATTCTTTTTTTTTTTAAATCATTTTATTGGGAGTTTGTATCGCTCTTATCACTATTCATCTATCCATCTACTCATTCATTGTGTTAAGCACATTTGTACATTTGTTGCCATCCTCATTCTTAAAACATTTGCTTTTTACTTGAGTCCTGGGTATCAGCTCACTTTTCCCCTCCCTCCCTGCTCCGTTCTTCCTCACGAACCCTTGATAATTCATAAATTATTATTTTTTCATATCTTACACTGCCTAACGTCTCCCTTCACCCACTTTTCCGTTGCCTGTCCTGCAGAGAAGAAGTTATAGGTAGATCCTTGTAATCAGTTTCCCCTTTCTCCCCCACCTTCCCTCCACCCTCCTAGTATCACCACTTGGTGCTAATTCTTATCAAAGGAATTACCCTCACAGACTATGAGTCAGTATCAAGAAAGAACCAAGTCCGGACATGGATGACCCATGACAACACTACGCTAAGGGAAAGAAGCTCATATTGGATGAGTTTGTATATATGAAAAGTCCAGACTCAAATGAAGCCAGGAATTGTTAAATGGTCTATCTTATTCCACTTATCAATTCGTCTACTCCAAAGTCAAGACCATGATGCTTTAATTACTATAGTGTTCTCCTCTTTTTAAAGGAGCCCTGGTAGTCCAGTGGGTTATAGTGCTAATCACAAGGCTGGCAGTTCAAATTCACCAACTGTTTGGGGGAAGAAAGATGAGGCTGTCTGCCCTTGTAAAATTTATGGCCTCAGAAACCTTAGCGAAGCGGTCACTCTGAGCCAGAATTGACTTGATGGCAAAAGGTTCGGATTTTTGGACTAGCCCTCTTTTTTACAGCAATGCATTTCCGACAGCCATTAGGGAGTGTTCAGACACACTGTTTTCTTCTTTCTGGTTTAGCATTTGCATCTGCATCCCTCAGAAGGAAACATTTCACATTAAAAAAAAAAAAACAGCTTCATGAAATTCCATCACAGAGAGTAGAGCTCTTGTTCTATCATTCATAAGGCATGTCCACGAGAGGAATTTATGTCCTAAAATGTGACGGAGCACATTGCTGTGTCTAGTCATTCTGCAGAATGATAAGATGCACACGTACCCCTGTGTGGCATCGACTGACCCTGATGTTCTTGTTTCTCCCTGGTGCCCTCTAAGTCCATGACTATGTGGGGCAGTCCTCCGAAAGAACTAGAACATGTTCCGTTTCAGGGTTTGCCACAACTGGGGGAAGGTGCCACAGATAAAAGTCCACTTACTTTTTAAGGATGATAAACCACTCGTTCCACCGAAAAGAGAGCGGGTGGCGGAGCTGCCTGAGCCCCCTGGCGGTGGGACCAGCATCACCAAGTAGGTGCCACAGGTGTAGATGGGCGTCTTCCGAAGCATCTTTAGGGGTAACCCACAGCTAGTGTTTGCTGGTAAAAGGAACGAAGATGCTGAGTGCAGAAACATTTCGTACGCAGCTTGATGATTCAAACAGACTGGGTTATAAGGATGGGGCCCCAAATTAAAACACGGAGCGCACACCCGGATGAGGGCATCAGAGCAAGCGGCAGAAAGCCAAGGCAAACCTACCGGGCTTCTGGCTCTGCGGTTGCCCTCCGAAGTGCATACATCTGCTCCAAAAGGCCTCCCCAAATCCCTTCACAAGAACCAGTCCTTGCAGGGACTCAATCTCCATGTCAAGGAATAGGCTTGTGTTTACCCCAGGAAACTTCTGTTCCCCTACAGGTCTTACTACACATTTCTGACAGGTCTGTGAGATCACCTGCTTTACAAACAGCTTTGACATGAAATGGGTCAAAAGTGCAGCCTGCACTCAGTCAGCAAAAGCGTTCACCATAACAAACACAAAATAACTGCATCCCTGTCTGGTTTCTAACACTCCTCTCTGCAGATGCTCTAGGTTCATCCATCGGGTCACACTATTGTTGAGGAGAAAAGAGTTTCTGATCAAGAGGCACACTATGTGCTTGGAGACCTGGAGGACATCGAAGGATGTTTCCCTACCCCTGCCTAGTGAGGGCCGGTAAAGTCCACGGGCGATCATGGTGCTTTCCTTAGGAGACCAATACAACATGGCCCAGATCAGTGTAAAAACATCTTCAGAGGGCATTTCTGAGATTAGGAAATTGATGAGCGAAATCAAACCCACTTGATCTAAAAAAATTCCCTGTGCCCCCTTCACCCCACTTTCATCCCCTGCCAAATAGTCCTCATTCGGGACCTAAATTCTGTAACATAAATCCACTTCCATAGGTAAGAAAACCAAAATTAAAATGACAAGCGAACAATGATTTCAAAGTTGACAGCTCTGTGAGCGTAACACTGTCAACCGAGACTAAAACATAGATATACTCTTAGTAATATGGTAATGAGTATTAATTTATTACATTTATTTTATAAGATGGAAAAACTGAAAAGTTCTGGTCCCTGAGTATGTTCAATGCATTTTCACAACTTTGACTAATCCTAGAGCTGGTAAATTTTTAATGTAATAACACCGTGTTAAGTGACTATATGAAAATGACAGTATAATGAGATCATGGGTCTAGAAAACAGATACCAGTTTCCACGGAATTCTAAATATACCATTACCTTCTGAGGTCCTTTTTGATATCACCCAGCTATTTCTGTCTGGTAAACATTCCAGGAACATTTCTACTGTTCAGGGTAAGATTTAATTTTCTCCCAAGGAAACAACTCCAAGTCAACCCTAGATCTTGTTAAAAACCATTCCCTTATGGAAGTAAATAGCCATCCTCTACGAAGTGTTTCCTGGACTCCAAGTTCTCTACTCAGCTAGCTTATGACTGCTGTGAACAAAGTTCTTTACATCTGCTCCACAGAGGCCCATAGAAGTAAACTATTACCCTTAAGTTCTAATGTGGGCTTGATTTGGGAGCCTCATAATAAATGAACCATGAATATTTTCTCTTCTTAGCTGTTCAGATGGTAAAGGGATTAGAATATAAAATTACATTGAATTTATTAAATGCATACTAAATTCTGACAGTAATTGGACATACCGTTTGCTAGGGTTAGGGTAGGGGAGGTTAGGGGCAATGGGGAGCTTACAGTCCCCAGAGCTCCCCGGGTACTGGGTTGGGGCAGAATCTGGAATGCCCCAGGATGGGTGGGAGCAAGACTTCTCTGCATAGGCCTTTTTCTATTGCACTCATATTTAATGTTTTGTTTGGATTTTGCCAATCCGTCTCCTTTAAAGTGTTCAGAGATAAACCCTGGGTGGTACCTCAAAAAAGAAAGAGAGAAAAAGGTCTGCTGTCAATGATGTGACACTGGCTGGCTTGATGAAGACTGAAGGTTGGGTTTTTGACATTCATGATGCGTACGCTAACCAGGAAGGCAATTAATTGAGGCTGACAGTTAAAAACACAGAGCTGCCTTCACTTGTTAGGGAGGCCACAGCCCGTATGTGTAAGCGGGGAGAGAAAGCGGGGGCGAGGACTAGGGAGAAGAGAGAAGGGTCTCTGCAGAGAGGTTTGTGGAGCCCATCGTCAGCGCTCAGTCACTGGCTGCTGGAGCGGGGGCGCCCGCTGAGCAGATGTGGGCAGAGCCGGCCAGCTTACCTGCTTGGTCCTCTTTCAGAGTGTTGGAGATGGTGGAGCCTGTCAGGGCGGCCAGCGTGGCCGAGGGGGACGCGCGGTACCGGGAGAGCCGGCTCAGAAGCATCTCGTTAATGCTCTTGGCGGACTCTCCCTCTTTCCGCATCAGAATCGTGCGCTCCTGAAGGGGGCTGGCTACAAAGACTCCATTTTCAATCTAAGGTTGAGAGAGAGGGGGGAAAAGGTCCTTGGTTGATACCGACTTCCGTGGAGCTCGGGTGTTTCTCCCTGGGCATGGTAACACCGGGATCGGCCTGCTCACACACGTCTGGCAGGGGCATCTCGAGCGCTCCTTAGAAACAACCGCAAATGAAAGGCTAAGCCGACTGGGTGCACTGTCGTTGCTCCGAATGTCCCAGAGGCCACACAGAAGGAGTCAAGTCTAACCCATTCTGTACAAAATGCCTGCTGGGAAGGTCTCCGCCACGCAGGCTGTCACTCACGAATTGCAAGGCCCTGACAGACGCGATTAAGGCGAGAGGAAAACACATCAGTCCACTTTCTGCTTACTATGAAGAAGAGCAGGAGGGTCCTATGGCTGGATGACTGGGGCAGAGGCAATCTCGGTTCTAGCCAAAGCTACCCTCACCCGAGCAGCGGGATGACTCGGGGCACGGGCTGCCCCTCCGCCGGGCTCCCCCCGGGCTGGCGCTCAGCCACTCTTAGGTCCGTTACCTGCTGACTTTTCGGCGTGAAGGCCTCCAGCGTGGGGATTCCAAAACCCCTTCACCACTGTGACTCGAAGCAGAATGCGCTGCCTTTACTCATCATAAGTTCCTCCCAATCCTCTATTTATTTATCTATGTTTTGTTTTTTTATTTATTTTTGGGGGGGAGGGGACATCACTATCCTTTGGTGGTCATGGGAACTACCCAGCCTTGCTCCTTGGATTTGAACCGCCAAGCCCGTGGACCACGGTGGCTCAGCCCCTTTATTTACTTCTTAATCTTCTCTCTTCTAACTCAAGTCTCTTCGGCTCGTCTGCTCTGCTTCCCTCTTATTTCAGCAGAAGCAGCATTTTACCTCGTCTTACTTAAGATCACCCTTTCCACTCTGTCTCTGACCCTTTCTCCCTCTACTTCCTCTCTAACCGCTCCCTCTGCCTCTCCACCATCAATGACGCCCCCTCCCTACTGACTTCCTGCTCTTTGGTTTCAAATGTCCACAGATCCTAAGTGAAATCTTGCTAGTCCATCAAAGTATCTTCTCTTTCCTGACTTCTATTCCCTGTGCAGGTCTCAACTCTTATCTCATGCAGCCTCGGAATTCCTGGACCAGGCTGGAATGGCAGCAATGGGGCTCTCTGGCAGAGGACGGAGGGGCTGGCCTGCAGCTGTGGGGCGGTCAGACAGGAGCAAGCAGGAGGGCGAAACTGCAAGTCTTAGCTAGCAACTAGAAAGCAAAGGACTCCGGAATTGCAGATTGGTGACAGAGAGGAAAGAGGCCATGGGAAAAGGAAGTACATTCAGCAGCCCAGCCAGGCAAGTTTTCCTGAGGTGGCCCTAATACTTGAGCTAAGGTATGGGGTTTCCCAGAGAGCCCAAAAGCACAGAGCTGATTTCCTCACTCCCTGGTTCTATACCCGGTAACAGCTGGGGCTCTGCGCTTAAGCAGGGGTCCTCAAACTTTTTAAAGAGGGGGCCAGTTCACTGTCCCTCAGACCATTGGAAGGCCGGACTATAGTTAAAAAAAAAAAAAGATTAAAACTATGAACAAATTCACTGCGGGTCCAGGATGAGTCGGCTGCTAAGCAGGACAGACCAACGGAGGCAAAAACACCTGGCAGACTGGATAAATGTCCTCGGTGGGCCGCATGTGGCCCGAGGGTCATAGCTTGAGGACCCTTGTTCTAGTGAGTGGATGTTCTTGCTAATCTGGAATTCCAAACCCATGCCATCAATCTCTTCTCTGATTCATTGGATGTGGACCATGGCTGCCGGCTTGTTGGGATGCTTAGTGGTAAAGGCCAGTCCTGGCTCCTGTCATTTTAACGTTTGGTCTAGACTAGTGAGGGAAGCCAACACGGTCCCTGCGCTCCTGCTCTCTCGGTTTCGCTGTTCTCCAGCTCCATCTGCTAGGTGTGCGTCCTCCGGGATTCAAGCCGAGTCTCTGGGGTCTAGGGCTACTGTCTGGAGTACTCTGTCCCATCCTTGGGGCCTCCAGAAGAACGTCACCCACTCAAGGAGGCCTTTCCAGATTATTAATCTAAAGAATTCACTCTGTCACCCCCAAGCCACTGCTTCCCATCACCCTGTTTTGCGACCTGATCTCACTCATTCATTTCTTGTTTGCTCCGCCCCCCCCCCCCCCCCCCCCCCCCCCCCCCCCCCCCCCAAGACCAAGAATTCTGACTGCCTTGTTCAGCACTTTGTAGGCACTCAACAAAACCTGTGCCTCACTGAATAAAAAAACCACTTTTCTCCCTCAAATTCAACTACCACCTCCTCTCTATGACAAATGGTAAATTCTGATTACTAAGCCATCCTGGCTTCTCTGATCCAGTTTTACTTTCTTAACAGCTCCCCGCCCCCAGCTTCACCTCATTTCTGTTTGGCTATCCAAGTCATCTCGAATTCCACACTGTCACCTTTTACCACATCATTTGACCCCCAACCTCGTGCTGGAGACTCTTCAATAAGCAGAGTTCAATTTGTGTCACTAAAGGAGTCTAAATATAACCCTTCAGAGAGCATCCAAGATTAAAAAAAAAAAATCAATCAACTTAAGCTTGACGTTTAAAAGTATGACCCAATCTGGTGCTAAGAGAAAATTGCTGAGTAATGTAAACAAACAAACAAAAATACCAAACAGAAATGATCAGGGTACCCTCGTATTCCAATTATTTGAAAATGAAACCCATAAAGCACTGGTACAAATCGAGCAGTCGTGAGGGCTGGGACACACTGACCAGAAATGGACTTTAGCAAAGGCGCAACGCAGAGTTCCAAAGCTGCTGACTGGGAAAGGGGAAGAAAGAAGAGGGAGGCGGAGCTGCACGGAGCGAGCAGTAATGCGGGCCTGCCCTCCTGGCTCCCACTGCTCCCTCCTGGGTCTACGCCATCACCTTCTCAAACCTGACGGCTGGACCAGCCTCCCATGGGTCTTTCTGTACAGGCACGGGCAATAACTGGAGGAGGGGCACGAGCCAGAGAGTTAGGTTTCAGCCAAGCTGGGATACACACTGTGTGTGTGTGTGTGTGTGTGTGTACGTGCCCTATAGTGAATGATCACTGGAAGGCAAAAGTTGTTAACACAGAAGAACAATTTTAGAAAGCGTGCCTCCCCAACCCAACTTTTCTTTTTTTTTTGTGGGCATCGCTGCCCGCTGGTG
The DNA here is from genome assembly GCA_004026705.1 of Nesogale talazaci. NCBI lineage: Eukaryota > Metazoa > Chordata > Mammalia > Afrosoricida > Tenrecidae > Nesogale > Nesogale talazaci. The sequence goes on from PVJH01030014.1 coordinate 19,557, forward strand.
ATCATGGGAGCTACCCAGCGCTGCTCCTGAGAGCCGCGGCTCTTGAACCGCCAAGTCCACGGGCCGTAGTCCTGCACTCAACCACTGACGCCACTGGGGCGCAGCCCCCCAATGCAACTTTTATCACCCGGCTGGGAGCAAAGACAGTGTCCTCAGCTTGGCTCTCTGCACTTCACAATGTAGCTTGTACTTTTCAATGGCTACAGTGTTCTGTTCTATAGCAGAACCACAGGCATTAGCCAGTATCTGAGGTAAGCCTCCCATGTAAGGATTCTAGAAGCTGTTAATTTAGTAGCCTCTGATGATTTTTTAAAAGTATGTATTATTTTTATGATAGAAATTGCCAAGTATTTACAGAAAGGGAGAATCCAGATTCAACAAATATTCCGATGCTGCCCCACCAGCTTTGGGTTTCCTCTACTTTGACTCAAAGAATTCCCCTGATTTCCGAGCCTTCTCCATTAGACAGGGCTCAAGTCACGGACTGTTCCGTCCATAACCACAGCGCCCTTGTGGTTGCTGGGTGCCAAGGAGTCGGCTCCCACCCACAGCACCCATAGCAATTGCGCACACTTTAGTGCGAAACATCGCCCAGCCCTGCACCGTCTGCACCACTTCCCACGGCCTGAGCCATGGTCATCCTTACAAGGTACAATCCACACAGGACCCCGGTCTCCTCTAATATCATCTTAGATTCAAATGTCCAATTCGCTCCCTAAACTTGTTTGACTGTTGGTCTACGTGACTGACTCCACAAAACGATCCGAATGTTGTTCTCTTAAGCAGGAGCAGACTCTTCCCTCCCCACACAGCCTTCCACGTTGGTGGCAGAGGCTAATTTTAGTTGTTCTACTTCCTCCCTGCCAGGTATGGGTTTTTGAAGAGACTTGTGTAACTCCATGGCCGAAAATATCTGGAAGTAACACTTGCTTGGGATTTGAGTACAGAGCTCTAAGCTGGAAATCAATTTCTCTCGGAGTTTTGAAAGGACTGTTCCATCTTTGCATCCAGTGTTGCTATGAAAAACCCCGGTGCTCTTCCCTGGAAGCGGGAGAGCCCTCCCTTTACGCCTGGCGGATCTGTGAAGTGTTGAGATGTTGTACTGTGGGGTGGACGGTTCTCATTTCACTGTGCCAGGCACCCGGGGGGCCCAATCGCTTTGGGTCTGAACGTGTTCTTTGATCATGTCATCCTCTTGATCTTTCCTGTCCTCCTGTGGACACTGCTCATCAGAACCTTCGGGGGACTTCTCCCCGCTCCTCTGCATCTTTGATCTTTTCCCTCGTGTTACTGTCCCACGTCTGTGTGTCCTGCTTTCTGCCCTTGCGGGACTTTCAGCCGCCGTCGTTTTCATTTTGCTTCCTCGCGCTCCACTTGTGCCTTCTCCCGGGCAGCCTGTCTGGCTTACAGGGGTGCCCTCTCCTGCCTCGCAGGGGGCGAGGGCTGTGTCCGCTCCTTAGTGAGCTGTTGCTGCGCCACTTCTTTGTCTTATTTTTAAATCTTGGAGACATCCCAGGTTTGTCTGGGGAGCCTTGGTACTCTATCCTTATTTTCCTTTTCTTTTCCTAATTAAAAAAATTTTCATTTTGAAGAAAAACTTAAAAAAAAAACAAAGACATAAAGGCAGGTGACTATGCTAGAAGAAAAATTTAAATTTACCGTATACGTTCGAGTATAAGCTGACCCGAATGTCAGCCAAGGCACCTAATTTTACCACAAAAACTGCATGAAAAATGTGCTGAAAAGCTGCTTAATCAACCTAGGACCCCCTGTCAACAGTTATTGGACCCACAGGGTACCTGGCACAATGACCTGGACAAATAACGGAAAAGGGGCGATGATGGAGGACGATGTAAGATATGGAAAAAAAAGAATCTATAACTCCTGTAAAAACAAAAACAAAAAAAGGGCTGAGCCCCGGTGGCGTAGTGGTTGTGCGCGGGACTGCGGCCCACTGGGACCGCAATTCCAGCAGTGGGGCTGGGCCTCCTACTCCCACCACCAGAGAGCAGTGATGCCCCCCAAAAAAACCCCAAAAACTTCTGTAAAACTCACATGGATCACACACACAAACCTACAACTTATCAAGGGTTTGTGAAGGAGGACTGGCATGGGAGGGAGGGGGAAGAAATGGGGAGCTGACATCAGGAGCTCAAGTGGGAAGAGACTGCTTTGAAAATGATGATGGCGGCACATGTGCAAATGTGCTTGACACCCTGGATAAATGTATGAATTGTGAAAAGAGATGTAAGAGCTGCCAATACAACTATTTAAAAGGGTGAAGGGAGGCATTGGACAATGTACACTATGACAAAATAATAATTTATAAATTATCAAGGGTTCATAAAGGAGGGGGAAATGGGGAGGGGAAAAAATGAGGATGTGATACCAAGGGTTTAAGCAGAAAGAAAATGTTTTAAGAATGATGGTGGCCACAAGAGTACAAATGTGCTTTGCATACTGTGGATGTATGCATGGATTGTGGTAAGAGTTGTATGAGTCCCCAATAAAATGATTAAAAAAAAAAAAAGAACAACAAAGAAAGTAAACGTCTAGAAAAGAATGAAGGCAACATATGTACAAACATGCCTCATCCAATTGATGTATGGATAGTAATAAGAATTGTACGAGCCACCAATAAAATGATTTTTTAAAAAGTACTTTAAAAAACAAACAAACCTCTGCTTATACTGGAGTATATATGGTACACTGAGAAAACCAGGGAGTCTCAGAAGAGTGGCATTTGTCTAGAACGCCAGCTCCTGGGTGGCACTGATGGTTGCTGTGAGCTGAAAGCTCAGACAGAAGGCAGGGAGGGAGAGAGGCCATGGGGCTCACGGGGAGGGCATGGGAAGGGTGCTGTGACCACGTGGGGACTGCAGTCAATGTCACCAGTAAAAATGTGCATGAACTGTTGGGGGTAAAACTAGCTGGCTCTGTAAACTGTCACCCAAATCACGAAGTTAAGACTCAAAAAAGAAAAGGGGAGGGAGAGAACAGAATTTGTGAGCTTCCCAAGTCCCCATCATGACTCTGATGATGATACAGACAGACCTGTCTTATTTCATCTACCGCTCCCACCTCACATAGACACACAGCCTCCTCGGAGTTTTGGGGGTCTTTTCACCAGGCCAGCATGCCTGGGGCTCCCGTGGACATAGGACATCGAGGCTGTTACTGGAGACTCTTCTTGCAGGTGATGGGCCGGAGAACACGTCTCTTCCTTAGACATGCCTCAAACATCTGTTTTGTCAGCAAACATGTGTCCAGTCTTTTGCCAGGGTAGGCTAGATCTGACTGCAAGTGCTAGGTGCGTCAGGAAGGGTGGAGGGGGCTGTTTCTGATATAAGCTTTCAGCGTTTAATCCAGATCATGAGGGTCCTCCACCATCTCCGATTCAGCCAATTTCCGAGACCCTCAGAGTTTATTGGGTGCTCATCCAAAGATTATCATGATCAATTCATACATCAATTGTATGCAGTCCACATTTGTTGCCATCATCATTCTCGAAATATCCTCCGTCCACTTAGGGCCCCGGTATCAGCTCCTCATACTTCCCCTCCCTCTGCACTCCCTGTCCCCACGAATTCTTTTTTTTGGGGGGAGGCATCACTGCTCTCCAGTGGTGGGAGTAGGAGGCCCAGCCCCACTGCTGGAATTGAACCTCCATCCCAGTGGACCGCAGTCCCGCGCACAACCACTACGCCACCGGGGCTCAGCCCACGAATTCTTAAAAATTTATAAATTATCATTATTATGTACACTGTCCAATGTGTCTCTTCAGCCATTTCCCTATTGTCTATACCCCAGGGAGGCAGTTATATGTATATTCCATTCTAGTCTACCTTCCCTCCACCCTCCTGGTATCACCACTCTCACCACTACTCCTGAAGGGATCACCTGTCCTGAAGTCCCCATGTTTCTGGCTCCTATCTGTACCAGTGTACATGCCCTGGTCTAGCCGGATTTATAAAGGAGACTTGGGATCATGCTAGTAGGTGGGAGGAAGCATTGAAGAACTAGAGGAAAGTTACATATTTCACTGTTGCTACACTGTACCTTGACTGGCTCATCTCCTCCCTGTGACCCCTCTGTAAGGGATGTTGCCTCACCTATTGATGTGGCCCTCAGAGGTTTAATGTGGTCAAATCATCTCTCTTCCTCTCAGGAGTGCCCTGACACGGCCTCCAACCTTAGCTTTCTTCACTCAGAGGGACAGGAAATGGTACTAACTCTATCTCACATAAAGGGAGCCAGGAGAGTGTGGCAAGAGTTTACAAGCCAGAAATAGAGGCTTAACTATGTCACAAAGATAAGCAAAATGACATTAAAAAATTAAAACAATACCACAGAAAATCTTAGCTGAACCACTGTCTCACGGATATCAAAGTCAACTGACTTAACAGAGGCCGTACAGCTTAAGATCTCTCTCCGTCCTATTTTGGTGCGTGGGGCCGGGCATCTCACAAGGTCGGATGCAGCCGCCGAAGAAACAACTCCAGGTTTCTTCCAGCCCGGAGCACAAGTGAGTGAGAAAAATCCAAACCCACAGGACCAAGGGCCCACCCGCCTCCACTAGTCCGAGACAAGCACCCAAGTCTGAGGTTCTCTGCAAACCAACAGAAGGAGGAGGCAAATAAACCCATTTCTGCAAAGGCAGCGAGGGGGTTCGACCTACCCCGAGCTCAAAAACGTCCATGAAGACAGAATGTCCTTTGGGGGTCTTCTCGTTCAGACTGGCGGGAGACCAGATCCAGTAGAAGTACGTGCCGTCTGAGGAAAGGTGCACGGTGCTCATGGTGCTGCCAACAGGGAGGTGATTGGCTGGCATCGGCACCACCTGACACACCTGGACACACGAGAGAGGAAAATGTCAGTGTCGTCACAGGGTAATTCGGAGGAAGCCCCATCAAGGCTGTTAGATTCCAAGATGAGAAGATTCACCAGGCTTCCTGGGTGAAATAAACCGGTATTCATCTCCATAAACATTACAAAACGATTAATATTCTTGTAGTGGACAATGACTTACAGATTGTCAGGAAACTGATAAAAAGATTCTTGAGATAAACTCAAAGGATATTTTGAAATAGAAAAAAAGCATTTGCTTAACATGTTGAATCTGCTATGCATGAACACTGTATCTCACATGGGTTACCAAGCCAAAGTTTTAGAGAAACAGTCCTCTCTGAGAAGTCCTTAGTAAGTAACACCTAAAGCCACTAGTGACATTTGAGAGGTACGAACTATCTTATTCACCTTTAGATCCCCAGCATGGAATTCAAAGTGGGCTAAAAAATGGACAATTAAACACGGAGTAAAAGGTGGAGGTTTACTGGCAAAAATTATACATATACATATACATATATATACATACATATATGAAACAGGACAGAAAGAAGAAAAGAGGAAAAAGGAAGGAAAGGGACATCAGAGAAGTGAAGGCATGTGAAAGGCTCATTATTGAAATTCACCACGTCGGGGCGGCGGGGGGGAGGGGAGGAAGCGTGGACAAACACCCGTTCCTTATGGCAGACATGAAGGCACACATGCTCAACCCTACAGAACCCTCATTTTCAGCATAATGAATTCGTTTTGCATCACTTCCCACTAAGTGTGCAGCTGCATACTAATTCTACAGCCAGAGAGCCCTTAAAGTAAGAGAAACTGAGAAGGAAGAAAAACAGCCGATGTGGTTTTTGAAAAAATCAGCAAGTCCAGAGCTGGAAAAGCTAGAATAAAAACCAT
>PVJH01030015.1:0-25330 GCA_004026705.1 Nesogale talazaci
CTGCGGCCCACTGGGACGGAGGTTCAATTCCAGCAGTGGGGCTGGGCCTCCTACTCCCACCACCGGAGGGCAGTGATGACCCCCCAAAAAAATTTTCATAGAATGCAAAAATAGTATTGAACCTCCATCCCAGAGGGCTGCAGTCCCGCGCACAACCACTACGCCACCGGGGCTCAGCCCCCAAGACCAAATTTATTTTTTCTTTATTTTTTTTTAGGCTTCACTGCCCTGGTGGTGGGAGTAGGAGGCCCAGCCTTTGCTCCTGTGAGTGGGAATTGAACCTCTATCCCAGTGCACTGCAGTCCCGAGCACAACCACTACGCCACCGGGGCTCAGCCCCCAAGATCAAATTTTTAGTCAAGAACACCTCCCCACCCCCACCCCCGGTCAATGGTGTCCCGATTAAAATCTGGTCACTTTACTCTCAGGGGTGCTAGCGCATAAGGACTCTTGGCCAGCTGCGTGCTTGCTGGTCACCTCCTGCCCCCTTGTTAGCACCCGTGCCTCCGTTTCCCCCTCCTGTACACAAGGGTGATCCTTCTCTTCCCGAGGCCTATAGGGAGGTTTAAATGTGTTGCTCTTTGTCCAACAGCTAGAGAATAAAAACCAAGACAAGGTCTTGCATACAAAAGGGAACAGACATTGGGGGTTCTCCTGAGAGGGTGGCAGGAGAAGCATCAGACGGACATCGACGGGGGTGAAAGGGAGAACGGAGGGTCGCCGGACAGAGGACAGAAATCGGGGGTGCGGTGGGTGGGTGGCGGAATAGACTCTGGGGCAAGGGCTTGATGAATGATTTCGATGTAAACCTCTCAGAAAAGTCGGTGAAGGGAGACGTCGGACTGTGTGAGACATGACAAAATAATAATCATATTCATAAATTACCAAGGGTTTGTGAGGGAGTGGGGTGGGAAGGGAGGGGGAAGTGAGGAGCTGACACGAAAGGCTCAAGTAAAAAGCAAATGTGGCGGTCATGTGCGTATGTTAATTTCATGATTGAGATGTAGGGGTGGAGTCTAACGTGTTCATCTGGAGATAGCCATTGAGTAGCCAATGAGGCCTCCGTGTGGGCATGGCTTTCTTCCGAGACTCCTGGGAAATCTCACGATATTTCCCTCGTGAAGATGAGAAGCTAACTTCTCCAGTTGTTGGGAGTTAGTCTCAGAGACAAGACAAGATGGCAGCCTCCAAGAAGCTGGAGGAGAAGCCACACAGCTTTGCCCTGGTGGAGCCAGACCTCTGAAGCTGGGGCGGCCAGATGGAGACCTCTGCCAGCGATGAGTTGCTTCTGCTGTGGATGGACCCTGAGTCTTGGAAGCGGGGAGCCATGTGGAGACCCCTGCCCGCATCGAGATTTTGCACCCACTGACCTGTGACTTCGTGAGTCGGAAGGAGACTTTATAGACTGATTTCGGGCATATGGGTTAATATCGGACTTATGACTTTGAACTGGACTGGGCTCAATGTCCTGTTCCTCTTGTATTTAAACCCTTTCCTTATATCTATATGCGTGTCTATGAAATTTGTTCCTCTAGTCTACCCGGACTAACACAGCAAATGTTTTGAGAATGATGATGGTAACAAATATACAAATGTGCTTGACACAATGGATGGATGGATGGATGGATAGATGGTGATAAGAGTTGTATGAACCTCCCCAAAATGATTTTAAAAAAATGTAAACTTTTCACTCAAATCACAGTTAAAAAAAAAAAATAGTGGGCTGAGCCCTGGTGGCGTAGTGGTTGTGCGTGGGACTGCAGCCCACTGGGATGGAGGTTCGATTCCGGCTCCCAGGAGCAAAGGCTGGGCCTCATACTCCCACCACCAGAGGGCAGTGATGCCTAAAAATAAAAAATAAAAAATAGCTAAGGTCTAACCCAGGGTAGGTGCTATACGTCCAAGGGTAATCAATGTGGATTAAATAAAATTAGCTTCCTTTACGTTTTCCCAAGGCGGCTGGTATGATGCTCTCTGACAAGGATGAAGGAGATGGAGGAGAAGCGCATGCGTTTTCTTCAGCGTTTTCTACTAAGACTTGGGGGGAATGGGACACGTCACAGATGCCTTTTGCTATGTGTCATCATTTCTACAGAAGTCGATTGCTAGGATGTGGTCTACTTGGTTTTTTTTTTTTTTTTTACCCTCGCTTCTTCCTCTTCTGTCTGAGTGATAGACCGGTTTGGGCACTTGGCCAAGTCTGGGCAGTTTGGACAGAGCTAGCCTCTTAGTGTCCTCCTCGGGGTTCCCAGGGACGCGAGACCCGGAGAAACTGAATACCCGGGGCCCAGACAGGTCGCAGGACTGTCCGTTTTCTGTGCCACCACCACCGTCTTTTAAACCAGCCAAGGAGACCTCGCCCGAGCACCATCTTAACCAGGCCTCGGGCCTGTACGTCATGTCTTCCAGGTGGATTCCTGTGGCTGCAGGAATGGCCTGGCGCCCACTGCCGACTTCCTCTGAAGCCAGGAGGGACGAGGCGAGTCCCACAGCTCCACGCCAGGCCACGGCCGAGTGCCACAGGACAGAGGTCGGACAGGTCCCCACCTTCCAACTTCCGCTCCCCCTGTCCCACACCACCTCTCCCTCGATCTCTCTGCTGGCCTCGATAAACCACTGCTGCCGGGGCCCTACAGAACTCACAGACCGCAGTCACCATCATGGGGACTTACTAGGGAAGTTAGCAGTTAACACAAGTCAGGGTCAGGAGACACTCAGGATACAGTCCTGTGTCTGCAGGGCTGCTTCTCAGCCACACTGGCAGGCATGTCTCTTCCTGGTCCTCGGCCACTCCGCCAAGTGGCCCCTTGGCTTCTACCCTCCTCAGGCAGATGTCACATGCCCAAAGGGTACCCCACTCTGCCCCCCAGTCTCCTACCAGAGGGCACTGGGCGTTCCTCTCCCGTGGGCGGGCAGGCCCACTGCCACAGCGCGTGGTTGCCTCTGCCGCAGCCACTTCTTGTGGAAGCTAACACTGAGGGAAGTGGGCGGGGGGCTGATTGCGTAACTCGTTCAGAGGGCGTCTGGGAAACTGGCTTTAACGGTCAGAAAGCCACCACTTCGGTACATTAGAGATAAAGTCCAGGGCTGAGGCCCGGTGGCATCGTGGTTGAGTGCGGGACTGCGGCCCACTGGTTTGGCGGTTCAAATCCAGCAGCGGCTCTCCAGGAGCAAGGCTGGGCCTCCCACTCCCACCAGAGGGCAGTGATGCTCCCCAAAAAAAAAGAATGTGAAAGAATGTAAAGAATGTTAAAAAAAAAAAGAGATAAAGTCCAAGGACATTTTCCTGGGTTAAAGATCACTTTCACAGATTCTCTCCTAATAGCTATGCTGTCTTCAAGTGAGCACATGGTTGAGTGTGTCTCCATTCCTATTTGCTTTCTCTCCTGCCCCGGCACCCACCCCCCTCTGCCAGGTGATAGGTTTCTGCACCTGTGAGCTCAGGGACTTGACTGTGGCTACCCTGCACCGTGTGACGTATGTAACTGCAGTGCAGACTCTCTTTCCGCCTCCGCCTCCCACCTCCAGGTGGACCACCCAGGGGGGCTGGGGTGAACGTGCTCACACGCCAGGTGTCTGACCCCTTCACTTTACTTCTCTCCTATCTCTCTGACTCTCTATGACGTTTCTGTCATCGTGGTATCTTTTCACCGCACAATTGTTCCGACAGACCCCCACGACTGTCAGCGGCTGGCGACTCCGACAACTTCAGACAGGGACTTCAGACATGCTTCACCTGTGACTCCTTTTCTGTTCCTGTGCTTTTTGGGTTGTTTTTTTTTTTTGGCATCACTGCCCCTGGTGGTGGGAGTGGGAGGCCCAGCCTTGCTCCTGGAGAGCTGCTGCTGGATTTGAACCGCCAACCCAGTGGGCCGCAGTCCTGCACACAACCAAGACACCACTGGGGCTCAGCTGTTCAGGTGTGTTTTATTGACGCTGCGAAGGCCTTTGACGGTGGGGCTCAGAGCACACCTTCCATCTGACATGGTCAAGCTTGGTCAGTTGGAGGGGCAGGGGGAAAGAGGAAGGCTCTGAGGGAGACAGACAGACGGACGGACGGACACAGCAGCTCACACAAGGGGCTGGGGCGCAGAACAGCTGTGAGGAGGCGCCGTGTTCCCTTCGCTGGTGCCCGGGGTCTGAAGGCACATCTAACAGCCACAGCCTGGATAACCTTGGGAAGCCTGGGGAATTCCAGGACCCTTCGCTGTGCTCATGTGGCACCCGTGTATAGACCCAGAGGCAGTCGTGCTAACAGGACCAGGGGAAACGGAGGGGTTTCACAGTGGGAAAAGCACGCCTCAGGACTGTGTGCTCTCACCGCGCTTACCAGATTCAATCTAGAGTAAGAAAGGACACAGAGACTCTAATCCACCAAGCCTTGGTGTTATTGCCACGTAACGCTCTGTCCTTTATTCTTTTGGGGGATGCACGGACGATCCTCTGTGTGCAGGCAGTCGGGACTCAAGGTGTCCGGAGCCATCCAGCCCGGACATGCTTGGCCTGGCTACAGTCACGTAGCCTAAACTCTGTCATGGTCTAGTTGCCTGAGCTTTGTGGTCTGTTACTTTTGTAACTTTGGCATAGACCTTGAGTTGTGGAGAGCTGGCCTCCTTTGGAGGGTGGTTGTAGGGACGGCCCTGGCCTTCGAGGCTGGACAAGATGATACAGGTAGTGAATAGAGCCTTTGTGATTATCCTCTGACTTGCAGGAGTGCTGACCTTCACTAGTTAACTTTGAAGATAACTTTGTTTCATGCCTCGGATTGTTGCCTAGGCTTGCTTACCCTATAAAATTGGTTTATTTCTCCCAAATAAACGAGGCTTGATCAGAATCTTGTCTTGCCTCCATTTTTTGCATTTTCCTACCCAACTTCATCTTTCAGGCTCTGGACCCAGAGATCCACGTTTGAATGTCCCGCGGGCGGGGACATCAAGGAATTAGAATCTGAGTTTGGCAAAAGGGCTTTGCAGATAGGCTTGAGGTAGAAAATGTCTGGGCCTTGACGGCCACCGGAATAGACGATGTGGTGGCCCACAGAGTCGACTGTCTGTGGGAGGCTGGAAATTGGGGCATTGGCGAAGTTGGAATGAAGGTACCCAATGACCTGTATAAACCAAGGGTGCAGATGGATGCCCTTCGGCGCCCCGAGGCGAGAGCAGGAAGTCCTCTCAGGATTTTTCAGGGCCCCGTCCTCGTGGATCTGCTGATGCTGAGCTTGGTGCCCCGGCGGCACAGTTTTGTGTTTGCCTCGTCGGAGTCTTGCTCTGTTGTTCTTGAACCACACCTGCTGGACGCTTGACCGCCCTCTTTCCGATGAAGGGTAGAACTTGGATATGGGTTCTCCCAGAACCGGCACTTCAGTTCTTCCAGCCGCTCCTTGGTCAACTTGGTTTGGTTTCTTTCTGTGCACAGCCACTGTCAGGCACCCGTCAGCCGTGTGACACGTCTTCGGGTTCAGGTCCAGTGAGGAGAACTGGTGAAGAAGGGGGTTGGTAACCAAAGGTCGACTGTTCAAATCCGCCTGTGACTCTTCTCTCTGTCGACTGTGGGATTCTCTCTCCTGCTCCTGAAAGGACGCCCTTGATGCCCAGGGGGGCTGACACACGTGACCACCACGTGTGTCGTTCTTATCACGCCCTGACCTGATCGTGGGCTTCCCCCAGTCATTGGGGAGGGGGGGGGCGTGGCAAAGATGATGAATCCAAGAGCCGTTCCAAGGTGACAAAGCCGGCCTTACGGCCCCCCACCCTCACCCCAGCACATGGTCGCTCTTGCCCCTAGGTGCCGTGAAGCGAGTTTCCTCCGACAGGGACCCTGCGCACAAGAGAAGGAACCCGCCCTATCCCTGCCATCCTCACCAGGGTCCCTCTGTCTGAGCCCATCGTCCCAGCCACTGTGTCTGTAGAGGGCGGCCCACGTTACCAATCAGGAGGCCCTTCTCCAGGGACTGGTCTCTCCTGACCACACGTCCAAAGTCCGCAAGACGCCGCCGTGCCTTCCTGGCCTCTCGGAGCCCTCTGGCTGTACTTCCTCCAAGACAGACAGGTGTGTCCTGGCACGGTCCTTGCTACTTTGAATAGTCTTCTCAGCACCACGAGTCCAGGACATCCATCCTTCTTCTGCCTTCTTCGTCCAGTGTCCAGCTCTCACGTGCCCACAAGGCCAAGGAAAATACCATGGCTGGGGTCGGGCACACCTTAGTACTCTGCGCCATGTCCTTGAATTTCAGGACTCTGAAAAGGGGTCTAGTGCAGCAGACTTACCTACGGCAAGGCCTCTGTGATCTGTCTTGTGACTGCTGTTTCCATGGCGAGGGGCCGTGCATCCAAGCGAGATGGAATCCTGGGCCACGCCAACCCTTCCCCCATTTTCTCGTGCTGTCGCTTCATCGTCCAGTGGTGAGGATTGGGGTCTTCTTTACCTTGAGCAGATGTCCATCCAGAAGGCGGCAGTCCTTGATCTTTCCCCTCCAGGGCTTCGGGTCCGCCTCACTTCCGGCCGACAGGCCGGGTGTGAGCCAGGGTTGTCCTCTCACCATAATAAAATGGGTTGCAGGTTGTGCGCGGTACTGTGGCCCACTGGGATGGAGGTTCAATTCCAGCTCCCAGGAGCAAAGGCTGGGCCTCCTACTCCCACCACCTGAGGGCAGTGATGCCTAAAAATAAAAAAATAAAAAATAATAAAATAAAATAAAAAAATAAAAATAAAAATAAAATGGGTTGCCATAAACCTTCCTCCAATCCCGGTACTGCATTGCTCATAGAATTCAGCTTCTCTATTTGCTCAGCACACAGGCTGAATAAGTGTGGGGAGAGGACCCACCCCTGACTCACGCCTTTCCTGATTCGAAACCTTGCCGGGTTTCCTTGTTCTGTTCCCATAACTTGCCTCTTGATCCATGTACAGGTTCCCCACGGGCACAGTGAAGTGTTGTGGAATTCTCATTTTTTCGAAGGTTCTCCATTTATTTTTTCCTTTCTTTCTTTTTTTTTTTTGGGGGGGGAGGGCATCCCTGCTCTCCGGTGGTGGGAGTAGGAGGCCCAGCCCCACTGCTGGAATTGAACCTCCGTCCCAGTGGGCCGCAGTCCCGCGCACAACCACGACGCCACCGGGGCTCAGCCCACAAGTAGGTTTAAATGATAACAACAACAAAACCCAAAATCTCGTAAGGGGGATAATTTTGGTCCCACCCTATACAACTCATGTGTTATTTAACCGCTGGCTAATGTGTGAAGGGAGTTTAGATAGAGAGGATGATGCAGGGACAATATATTGTTGAACGCGGCTCTTCTCAGCAAAGTTTCCAGCTCCCAGCAAATGGTCTCTCCTTGCCTGGATCAGGAAAGGAGGCGGGGAAAGTACTGAGAGGACTCAGCTGGGAGTTCTCGCCACCAGGATCTCTGATTGGCATCTATCCAAGGGCCCTCGGAGAAGCAGGAGGCGCCGTCTCATTCCCAGCAAGAACCAGGAGGGGAGCTCACAGATACACTGGACCGCGGAGACCCCGCACAGTGGACTCCTGGAGCGTCCGAGGAGCAGCAGCAGGAGCAGGTGCCAGAGCTGGCGCAGATGGAGGGGCTCCCCGACCCACAGGGCACCTCTGGTTGACCACTGTCATGCAGGCGGCTGGCTTGTGGTGTGGGAGCAGCTGTGGACACTTAGTGGGGAGGTTGGCCTTGCTAACCCAGGGAACTGAAGCGGACGGTCGTCCGGTTGAGACTCACTGCAGAGAGGTGTGTCCTCTGGGCATGTGTTGGCAGAGTTGACAGACCTTTGTAGGACATCCTTTGGCGTTACACGTCGTTAACTTCCTCGAGGAAACCTTTCGTTGTGAATTAAGGGAGTTCTGTGCGGCCATGGCAATAGCTATTCCCACTGAGAGGTAAGAGAGAGAGAATACTGTTTTTTTCTTTTTTGTGGACATCACTTCCCTGATGGGAGTAGGAGGCTCAGTCTTGCTCCTGGAGAGCTGCTGCTGGATTTGAACTGCCAACCCTGTGGGCTGCAGTGCCGCACTCAACCACTAGGCCACCGGGGCTCAGCGAGAATACTAATTAAGTCCAACTTAGACACGGTTCCTTAAAGAAACAGAACAGAACGTGTTGGGAGCTGTCCGTGCGCTTGGGCATGGTGGCCCAGTCATGGTGCTCTTCCTGGTGCAGGGGGGCAAAGAGGAGGTTTGATGGGACGTGGCGTTGATAAAGTCCGGGTCGGGGGCCAGTTATGTCCACGGATAGTAGGTGCAGAAGACACGCGGCAAAGGACGGGGTGTGGTCAGTGCTGTGGTTTCTCTTCCTCACGCTATCAACCCTGCTGCTCAGACGTCGCTGTTCTCCGCAGTCTCGGGGAGCTTTGCGAGGAAACAGACGTCAGGAGACGGTCCCCCAGGTCCTGGTTCCAGGTCTGCCATGGGGACTGGGAATCTGTGAGACCGTTTAGTCCACTGGACAGGGGTCCCTGGGGGTGCCAGGGTTACATGTTGGACTGTGACCCACAAGGTCAGGGGTTTGAAACTGCGAGTTGCTTCGTGGAAGAAGGATTCCTTTGACTCCCAGAAACAGTGACAGTCTCCGAAATCCAGAGGGATAGTCCCACCCTGTCCAATAGGATCACGTGACCCCTGATCGGGTCATCTCCCTAGCTAAAATCCTTTGGTCTTTTTATAAAGATTACATCTTTTCTGTGCCCCGCCCCCAGCCCCTCAAATGACCACAATGTCAAACTGCTTCGTCCCATCTGAAGCAGCCCCACCTGTTTACTTCCAGAACCTCAAAGGCTTCCTCTGGCTTGACTCATTGAGGCTGTGGCCCCTTAGACACTTTCAACTTCCCTGTGTTCTCGGCCACGAGCACAGGCCCGCTGTTAGTCAGCCCAGTTAGCGTTTGTGCGGCTGTAAATCTTTTTTTTTTTTTTTTTGCAGCTGTAAATCTTTATAAGAGCAGGCAGCTTTCTCTTTCGGTCTCCTAAGAAGCAGCTGGTGGATTTGAACGGCTGACCTTGTGGTTAGCCCCAGGCCGGACCCACAGTGGCGCCTTCAGCTGCGCCCGGTGCCTGTCCTTACTAGACCTTCAGGTAGTGGTAGAGGGCTCGGCCGTCTGGGTGAGAGGGGAGAGTCAGGGCTGGGAACTGATGCTAGTCGTTGAACAGGGTGGGGGTCTAAGGGATTGAGAGTCCCCCTGTAGGGACCCTTGCTTTACCTCCAAGTAGAAGGTGAAGTGATCTGAGTTGGTCCGAGAATGAGAATAAGAGAGTTTCAAAGAGATGCTGGGTGGGGATGGGGGATTGGCCCACCAGTGCTCCCTGGCTCCGCTCCTGGGCCTGCTGAGGCTGTGTGTGATGGCGGGGACGGCTGTCCTCCCCTTGCCTGCTCCGCGGCTGCTCAGGTGATTGCCCCAGAGAAGCCATGTGGCCAGAGCGTGTGCCATCGACCACGAAGCTGCCTGCCGTAGAAGGAATGGAGAGACCTGGGAGCGAGGAGCTGAGCGGCTGGCTCCCAGCGGGAAAGGTGGCGGAGCAGAGAGCAGAGGCATGAGGACAGAGAAGGCGCTGCCAGGTTGAGAGGATGGACAGTCACTTAGGGGGCGGAAGAAGAAGAGATGTGGTCGGAGAGCTCAGAATTCTAGTTGGATAAAAAATGGTGTGGCTGAGCCCCGGGGGCGTCGTGGTTGTGCGCGGGACTGCGGCCCACTGGGATGGAGGTGCAATTCCAGCTCACAGGAGCAAAGGCTGGGCCTCCTACTCCCACCACCTGAGGGCAGTGATGCCTAAAAAAAAACAAAAAAACATAAGATAAAAAAAAGATTGAGTGACCAGGTACGAGGGTAAGTAGACAAGTAGGGGTCCTGCTTTTTTTTTTTAATCTATATTTTTTCATTTTTGTTTTTTTGTTTTTGGGGCATCACTGCCTCTGGTGGTTGTGGGCACTACCCAGTGCTGCTCCCGAGAGCTGCGGCTGGATTTGAACCGCCAAGCCCGTGGGCCGCAGTCCCGCACTCAACCACTTACGCCACTAGGGCTCAGCCCGGGGTCCTGCTCTTATATGCAATCAAAACATACTTAAGCTCAGCTCTGAGGTCAGTGGATGCCTGTAGACAAGTTCTCTCAGGAATATACTTCTACTTTCCTCAGGGTGGCTTCAAAAAACAAAAACTCTTTCCAAGGCAGTCACGGGGCCTTCTGCCAGTGACCCGCTGAGCCTCACACAGGGCAGAGTGAAAACACCACTCCGGGTGAAGCGGCAGCACGGCGTGTCACGTCAGTGAAGGGACAGACGTACGTCCCCCCCCGTGGGGACAGCACCCAGAGTGTGGCGGATCTGAGGAACCATCTAACTGGTCCCGAAAACATTTGACTCCTTGTTCGCATTCCTGTATTTAAAACAAAACAAACCAAGCGGCTTCCAAAGGGATCTGCCGGGCTAAGGAAGTTCTCGGCAGAAAGGTCAGCTCAGAAGTTTCTGGCCACCTGGGGCATTCTGAAGAGGTCATTTCCCGGAAGGACACGGGACAATCGTGGGGCTTGAGGACATGTTTTCACAGAACGGGAAACCACCCTGGTGGCCCACAGGCTGGGAGAGTCGCCCTGAGAAATGGTTTTGCCTCCATGACCACGCTCCTGCTCCTTTTTCCAGGGAAACGAGGGTGGTCTTAGGAGGAGAATGGGCGTGGGAAATCTTGCTCCACCTCCTGCAATCCTGACCTTGCCCCGTGGCACTTCCTTTTGTTCCCGGAACTCAAGGAACATGTCCGAGGAACCCAATTCGAGTCCCTTGAGGGTGCCTCAACTGCTCTCTCTCGGACGCGGTGCAAATCTGCATGCAGAATTCCTCGGGAGACCGATCGGATCGAGGGAGGGAAACTGCTCCTTCTTCCAAAGCCTGCAGACCTGGAGGGAGGCCAGGTGGAGAGGGCAGAGGAGGACGCGGAGGCTGCTTCTGAAAGCCCAGCAGCCCTGAGGACCCAAGAGGCCTTGGGCCTCCCACCGTGGAGTCGGAACCATAGGAAGTTCAGGAGGGAGCAGTCTCCCCTAGAGGGTGGTACAGGGACCGAGGCTCTTGGGCAGGACACAAGCCAGGTTGGAAATGAGGTTGGAGTCACGGGTGACAGTGGGTGGGTAGAGTTCAGTCTCCAGAAGGCACAGTGGAAAGGTGTGAGGGGGGTAGGGGAGGGGGTCTCCAGCTGCACCTGTCCTGCTCTCCTTGTCCATCCCACCCACCGCCTTCAGGTGGTTCTCCTGGTTGCCATGGAGTCAGCTCCAACTCAGTGCCCCCCCCTTACGTACAACCCAGGGAGGCACCCCAGGCCCCGAGGCCTGCACCAGCCCCTCCCTGGTTCGGTTTGGGTCTTTGCGGTCGCTGCTGGGTCTGTCTTGTCAAGGGCCTTCCTCTTTGCCGTTGGCCCTCTACTTTTCTGTATTCTTTTTTTTTTTTTTTTTTTTAGGCATCACTGCCCTCTGGTGGTGGGAGTAGGAGGTCCAGCCTTAGTTCCTGGGAGCTGGAATTGAACCTCCAACCCAGTGGGCTGCAGTCCCACGCACAACCACTACGCCACCGGGGCTCAGCCGGCCCTCTACTTTTCAAAGCATGATGTATACCACGTGTGTCAGAGAGGGTTCTCTAGAGAAATGAAACCAGGACACCAGTGGGACATTTTGTGGAATAGGCGATCAAGGTCCCTTCGGACTAAATGATGGCACAGGGCGGAAGAGTTGATGCACCCCGGGGGGAGAGTTGTGAAAGTGTACTGCTGCCCCTGCCAGCTGAAGGCAAACTGCGTTTGGTGATCCTTTGAAATCGGTATCGAGAAGAAGGCATTGGCCTGATCAATAGCTGCATACCGAGTGCCAGGAGAAGTGTTCATTTGCTCAAGCAATGAGACCGCATCTGGAACTGCAGCTACAATGGGAGTCACCACCTGGTTCAGCTTATGTACAATAATCCACTGTCCTCCGGGATCCATCTGTCTTCTTTACAGGTCCAATGGGTGAGTTAAAGGGAGATGTGGTATGGCCTTTTTCAGGGATTGGCTTCTCCTGAGGATGCGTCCCAAGTGCATGAGACAGTGTTTCTAAGGAGCATTCCGACTTCTTCCAAGAGAGGTTGATGCGTTCTTTTGGCAGTCTGAGGTACTTTGAACAGTCTTCGCCAGCACCATGATCCGAACGCATCCAAGTGTCTTCTGGACACTTCCTTATTTAGTGTCCAATTCTCACCTCCATGCGAGGCAAATTGAAAATGCCGTGCCGTGGCTTGGGTCAGGCGGGCCTCAGTCCTCCTTGACACCCTGGCTTTTCAACCCTTCATGAGGTCTCGGGCAGCAGACGTGCCCACCACAGTGTCATGTGTCAGCTCTTGACCGCTGCCTCCAGGAGCGACGACTGGGGATCCACGCAGGACGAAATCCTCGACTGCTTCAATCTTCTCTCCCTTCGGTCATGAGGTTACCTATTGTGTTAGTTCAGATTGGCAAGAGAAACAGCTCAGGAACACTCACATATGTATAAGAAAGAGCTTTATATCAAAGAGTAATCGTATGTTAAGAAAGCATCCCTGACCACTCCAGATCAACTCCAAAAGTCCAACATCAGTCTATAAATTCCTCATCAGATTCGCACAGCACATGCCATGATGCCAAAGGCTGGACGATCACAGACCAGTGGGTGGAAAGTCTTGAGGATCCGGGGGCGGTGGAAGCATCTCAGCGCTGGTGTGGGTCTCCATGCGGCTCCTTCAGCTCCAGGGCTCTGGCTGGGATCACTGTGGCCCCACGTGCCTTGTCAGCAGGAAGATAAAGTAGGACGTGTGTGTTCTGCCTCCAGGGAAGAAGACGAGTTCCCAGAGTCTTCAGAGGGTCGTCCCCACCCAGAGGCCTCATCGGCTATGGCCCGATAGACAGACCAGACTATACCTCTTCGCTCAAGTTGACAGGGCATGAGGTAACGTCCACACCTATCCGTTTACTTGTGAGGATTTGGGTCTTAACATGGAGTTGCCATCCACACCGAAGGCTACGATCCTGGGTCATCAGTAAGTGCTTCAAGCCTTTCTCACGTTCAGCAAGCACAGCAGTGCGTTGTGAGTAAACCTTCCTCCAGCCCTGCTACTGCACTGCGCTTCCTACAATCCGGTCTCTCTGATGGCTTGGTCAGCGGACAGGATGAGAAGGGCTGGCGAGAGGGTACAGCCCTGGTGCACACCCGACTTACTTTGAATCCGTTCGGTAGTTCCACGTTCTGTTTGCACAACTGCCTCTTGACCCGTGCACAGGTTCCACTTGCGCGCCAGTCACTGTTCTGAAATTCCCCTTCTCTGTCTTGGTGGCGCAGTGGTTACACATTCAGCGATTGGAGGCCACCAGCAACTCCATGGGAGGAAGACGGCGTTTCTGTTCCTGTCGTCACGTTCCTCTGAGAAGCTCACAGAGGCAGCGCCACCCTGCCCTGCCGGGAATGCACTGGATGGCAGGGCACTGACCCTTGACCCTCTTTATCCTTGTAATCGTCCTGGTTACCTACTGGCCCCGTCACCCTACCCATGATTTGCTTTTCAGTTCTCTAGGGCAGTCTTCCTTTGGTATTTCCAGCCATAGCTACCTACTGTACTGCTTCATAACTCCTCGCTGAATTCCAGCCGGTGATTCCAAGTGGTGGGGGTTACTGCTGGAGAGAGGTTTATGGATCACAATACACAGTATGAACTGACGGTTGAAAACGCCCTCTTTGTGTTCAAACCTTAAAAAAGACAGATGGGGCTGAGCCCCGGTGGCTTAGTGGTTGCATGTGGGACTGGCCCACTGGGTTGGCGCTTCAAATCCAGCAGCAGCTTTCCAGGAGCAAGACTGGGCCTCCCACTCCCACCAGAGGGCAGTGACGCAAAAAAAAAAAAAAAAAAGAGAGAGAGATGGCAGTTGGCAGGTGGTTTGACCGCAAGGAAAAACAGCTGCAACATTGCAACAAAGTAGGAAAAACTCTGTCCATCCATTAGCAAGACTTTCTAAATGACAGTATCTAGAGGAGACTATAAGAAACACATTTTCATGCTCAGGAAAGTGGGGAACATTCATAGGATCTGGCAGTGCAGTGACCTTTCTACCTCTGTGACGCTCTTCAGGTGACGGGGAGGGGCTATGCAAATGGGGTGCTTGTGGCCCACCAAGGGGTTTGCATAGCCTGCTAATAATGCAAACACGGGACTCAGGACGGCTATGAAATGAACTTCCTAATCCAGTGAACGTCTGGTCTCCCCAGTTTTCTCACTGGGTTCCAGGACCGGCCTTAAAAGGCACACTTAGGGGTGAGCAGAGGGGGGTGGGCATACGCTATTTCTCCTGGAACCGACTGCTGGGACATGGCTGAGCTGGCCCTGAGACACTGAAGTTGTGTTGAAAACCTGCGACTACGCTGGCTGGACCCAGTGTGCTGCCCCTGAAACTCCCCAGGAAGACTCGTCGCTCCCGGCGGTCCCCAGCAGGGGGCAGTCACTGATGAGGAACAGGGATCATGGCCTGGGGCTTGAAGAAGGGTTTTCTTTTTTTGGTGGGGGGGGGGGCATCACTGCTCTCCAGCGATGGGAGTAGGAGGCCCAGCCCCACTGCTGGAATTGAACCTCCGTCCCAGTGGGCCGCAGTCCCGCGCACAACCACGACGCCACCGGGGCTCAGTCCCCAGAAGGGGTTTTGACTGTTTCACTAACAGACTGCGCCCCTGGAGCTTCAGGTTGCGACGGTTTCAATGCGCAATTGATGGGTCGGGTGGATTCTCACACACACGCACACACACACACACACACACACACACACACACACACCTTTCAGGAAAAGGACCACAGCGGGTTGGAGTATGATGTTTATCATAAGATACAAGGGACGGGCAGAGTTGGTGCAAAAACTACGGGGATCACACTCCCCTCTAGTCAGTGACTTAACAGGCTGCTAGGCACTTGGACAAAAAACTGGCCCTGCTGACCCGAGGCCTCCAAGACAGCCGGTGCCCTGCTTCTTCGGGGCGTGGGTAGGATCCAGGGTCCCCGATCCACGAAGGGAGTCAAGACACTGGCCCCGCCGCCGTCCCCATTTTCCAGGACCGGCTCGAGGAGAGCGTGGCACGGCCTGAGTTGCTGTCCATTCACCACATGCCATCCTGGATGCTCCCGGCTGGACCCCTGCCGCCGCCGTCCGTCCTTACCCGGGCTCCGGGAGGCACGTGCGGCGGCAGGGAAGGAGGCGCTCGCTCTCAAAGCTGTATTTGGCGTAAGCTGAGGCCACTGCTAGCGCTGCCCGTGGCCAGGCACAGGAAAGAAGGCCCTGGGGAGGAGCGGCGAGCAGGCTGCAGGCGGAGCAGGAAGGAGCCAGCTCAGGTCCCTGCCCCAGAGCCTGGAGGGATAGAGGCCGTGCAGGCAGGGGTGGTTCCTGGTCCCTCTCTTTGGTCAGGCGAAGGCCCGCGTGCGGGCCTGGGAGGTCAGAGGGCCCAGCGTGCCGTGCACGGGCAGAAGCCCGGGGGCCCTGGCTTTAAGCGCATCACATTCGGGGGGTGACGCGGCAGGAGGCAAGGCGGAAAGGGAGTGCGCAGTCAGGCTGGGAGCCGAGGAGCTCCTAGGAGCTGCCCTTCTCCTTGTCGTCCGTGAGGTCGTACCTGGGGAAGCAAGCCAGAGAGACAAGGCTCAGGCGGATCCAGGACCCGGTGCTCTCCGGGGAAGGAGGCACCGCCCAAAGGCTCCCCGTGCTTCCGGAACCGGAGGGTGGCACTTGGGGCGGCCTGCTGACTTCTCTTCCTGGGATGGACGGGGCTTGCTCCAGAACCCTCCCCGCCATCCACCCAGATGCTTACCACTGGGCGGCCCCCTGGGAGAGGTCAATCTCGGCGAGGTCCAGCTGCACCTGCGTTGGAGGGTGGGGGGGAGAGGGGAGTGTTACTTTGATTGTGTCCAAAGAACCAGTCCTGGCAGCACACATGCCTGACGCCTGGTTCCAAAGCACTGAGCGGCGATAGCGCCTCCTCTAGAATACCCCCCCCCCCCGCGTGCTCCCGTCCCAGCAGGGACTCCGGCCTCGGTGTCCACAGCGTCCCCCTCCCCTCTGCCCAGCCCCGGCCGCTCACCTTCCCCAGCAGCTCCCGTTCTCTTGACATGAAGGAGGAATTGGACTTGACGGAGACGTCCAGCTTCCGCCGGAGGGCCTCGTCCAGGGCCAGTTCCCACTCAAACCTGGGAGGTGCAGGGTGTTAGGGGCGAGGTGTCCAGCCCCACCCCCCACCCCCGGCCTGACCTCTCTCCGGCTCAGGGCCCACTGACCGTTCGTTGAATTCTGGGTTGAGGGCCCGCTTCTTCTGGGAGGTCTTCCTCTTGGTGCCACGGCTCTTGTCTGGCAGCAGCAGCAGCGACACGTAGGGGTCAGGGGGGTCACGGCCAGTCTGTCGGAGGCCCCTGCAGCAGGAGGAGACGGTGACAGAACTTGAGGGGAGGGAGGGGAGGGGGATGGGGAGGTGGGGGTGCAGGGCAGGGTCGCACCGGCAGGCATGGACGATGCCGATCAGCTTGCGGTCCTCGCTGTAGTACCACACGGTCAGCTTCACTTGGCCCAGAGGCCCGGCCGGGGTCTCCGGGGAGCTGTGGGGAGAGGGGGAGAGGCCTGGAAGAGGGTGGAGCCCCAGGAGCCGAGACCCCGATCCCGCTTTCCTTCCCACTGCAGCTCCTTACCTGTCGCCCCCGTGCATCAGGCGCTGCCGGAGCTCGGGGGCCGAGGAGGTGGCGTGCGGGAAGCCCCCGGCCCAGAGCTCAGCCTCTTCACTCAGAGAGGAGGCGCTGTGGCTGTGGCTGTGGGCCTCCACGCCCGAGTGCTGCGACACCAGGATCTGGGCGGGCAGGTGGGCGAGCGGTGAGGACACTGCCCTGCCCCCCCCCCCCCCCCCCCCCCCCCCCCCCCCCCCCCCCCCCCCCCCCCCCCCCCCCCCCCCCCCCCCCCCCCCCCCCCCCCCCCCCCCCCGAGGCCCATCAGCTGGAAGGCCCTCCCTCTGCCGGCCCCCACCCCGGCACTCACCCCGAGCTGGGCTCTCAGGAGCACCTGGCCCTGGCTGTGGCTGAGCGGAAACCATCGGTCCACGCAGAGGCGGTCAGCCCCGAGGAGCTCGGAGACGGGCAGCGAGAAGGAGCCCAGCACACCGTCCCCCTCGTCCCGCACCTGCGAGGCGGCCAGACAGACACACACGTCAGGAGACCCCACGGTGCGGGGACAGGTGATCTGATAGGTCTGACCTGGGCTGTGGGCACAGGGTGGGCAGTTCAGGCCGGCCTGGCCCTCGGGGGGAGAGTGGGGAGGCTGCCCACTGGCGCACAGTCTCTCGAAGCCTCGGCACTCCCGGACGGGGCCTGCTGTGAGGCAGAGGGCACTCGGTGGCCGTGGGAGGGTCGAGGCCCAAGTACTCGGAGTCTGAGGTTTGGGCGAGGGACTCGCCCGGGTACAGGCCCGGGGAAACCGTCAGCAACCCCACCTTCCTGGCTCATGTCCATCTGTCCGTTCATCTGTCTGCCCGCGGATACTACAAGTCGTGCCTGGGAGCCGGGAGATGCACCAAGCAGCTTCCTGCCCAGCCTCCCCCGCACTCCCACGCTCGGGACGTGACTCCCTGCCGGCCGCGGGGGTTTGCTCCTGTCCGTGGTTCCCGTCCGGGCAGGAGTCTCCGTGCTGTGTCTCTGTCTTCATGGCGTCAGGGAGCCTCCACCGCCACGTCCCTGCTGTGACGGCGGACGGGCGAGCACCCTCAGACCTCGGCCACGGAGAGTCAGGACGTCACTTTTCCCACCCGTGACTTCTGTGAGGATCCCGGTGACCCTCCCCTCTATATCCAGTCAGCTTTAGCAACACTGCTTGACTCTTTGCTCCCTAAGAAGAGGGGCCCGCCCCCCCTTACCCCTCCTTCCATGGCGCTTCGCTTTGGCTCATCTTGCAGCCCCCCCAGGCTCTGGTCTCTACTCCACTCCTGCCGCCCACGGGGCTCCACCCACCAGGGGCCAGCTAGGCCCCTTCCCCCGCTAACCCCCATTCCTGTCCACACCCAGTGCCCGGGCCTCTCCCTCCCCCTGGGCAGCATTTGGCCATCATCTCTCTGTTTGCTCCTTGCCGGGGTCACGTCCATGACAGTTAATATAAATTACACATCGGAGCAATAGACCAGCATGCTAATGGCAGAAGACCCAGCCAGAGCCGGGTCTCACCCGGGACTGGACTCTAAACTGAACGTCTTCCAAAGCACCTTCGAGAAGCTGGGACAGTGTTCAAGCTACCTCAGGCGGGTGGTGGGTCACGCTCAGGGGACGAATTATTCCGGTGGAGTGAGCACCTCTTCCCCTTGCCGGCACTGTTGTCTTAGGTAGCGCGACTTCCCATACATTTAAAAACATCTGTTGGGGCTGAGCCCCGGTGGCGTAGTGGTTGTGCGCGGGACTGCGGCCCACTGGGATGGAGGTTCAATTCCAGCTCCACAGGAGCAAAGGCTGGGCCTCCTACTCCCACCACCAGAGGGGAGTGTTGTCCCCCCCAAAAAATATATATTGGACTGAGCCCTGGTGGCGTAGTGGTTGTGGGCGGGACTGTGGCCCGCTGGGATGGAGGTTCAATTCCATCAGCGGCTTCACAGGAGCAAAGGCTGGGCTTCCTACCCCCACCATCAGAGGGCAGTGATGCCCCCCCCCCCAAAAAAAAAACAAACAAACACCTGTCGATTTACAGTACGATGTGTGGGACTCCTTGGCGTGGCTACATTTTGGGCTTCTGCTGTTCAGCCACGGGCTGTGTGCTGGCCCTCTCTCGGGGTCCCAGAAGTTCCGTTTCAAGTTCTGCAGGCTTTGGTGGGATTTCTGGCGCTGCCGCATGCGTGCGTGCGTGCGTGCGTGCGTGCGGGCGGCCGAGAGACTGGCCCTGAACATTCTCAGGTGGGTGGGCCTGGTTCCTGCCGCTCGCTCGGTCCTGGCGAGGGCCCCGCCACTCTGGCTGCACATTCTGCTCCGTCTGTCCTTGGCTTCTCGGGGAGCCTGTCCTGTCCTCACTTTGCCCTCTTTACAGAGGACCCAGGAGGCCTCGTTCCCACCCAACCCGGCAGTCCCGGCCTGGGGTCTGCCGAGTGCTCAGACAGGGAGGGAAGCGCACCACGACAGCCATTGAGCTGACATCTGCCTCAGGAGTCACAAACCCAAGCCCTCCCTCCTTGTGTGAGTGATGGCCCTTCGGGCTGTGCTGCGGTCCTCTGCCCCTCTGCGTCCAGACGGCTGCCCAATCTCAGGCAGTGGCTGTCGCTCCTGGCTTGGGTTTTTCCTGATTGTGCCTGATGGTCTGCCTGCCTCCGCTGTGGTCCCTACCCCCTTCAGCCCACTCTTGCCCTGGTCACCCGCATGATATTTCTTTTTTTTATTTTTAGGCATCACTGCCCTCAGGTGGTGGGAGTAGGAGGCCCAGCCTTTGCCGGAATCGAACCTCCATCCCAGTGGGCCGCAGTCCCGTGCACAACCACTACGCCACCGGGGCTCAGCCCCGCATGGTATTTCTAAAAGGTTATGTCTGCGGGGGTCGCCCCGCAGTCCTCCAGCTGCTGCCCTCTGCCTTTAGCAGAGAATGAACGGAAGATCCTTGGCCCGCCTCTCTGGTCTGTAATAAGCCACCTCCACTCTGTCCTCAGCCAGAAGTGGTTTTTCCTGCTCTGTTTTCTGGGTCATGGCCAGGGGTCATCTGAAAATGCCTTTCTTCCTCCATTACCTGCCCGGCCCAGTCAGAGCGACACTTCTCCCTCCGCCCACGGGGCCCCAAGAGCGTGCGCCCTCCAGAAAGAGCAGAACAGAAGCTTATTTCCGAAGGCCAGCTCGGGGTCTGGCCCGCGGTGGGGAAGCAGCTCAACAGGGCAGAGTCAATCTCCGGTACCTGCAGCTCCAGGCTCTCGGCGCTGGGCTTCCTGACGAGAAAGGAGGCGCTCTCGTCCCAGACCGGGGCTGCAGTTTGGGGAGCAGTCTGGTGGGGCGGCGGAGTTAGGATTAGTGGGGGCAGTCTACTCCTCCCACCCCTCCCACCCTCCGCCCTGCAGCGGCTCCTGATACCTTGGTTTTATGAGACGTATCTCCTACAGTGAGGGTGGCGAAAGGGCTGGGCGGCTTGGTACCTTTCCGGAGCTGGAAAAAGAAGCCCGCTCCGTCTCACTGAAGGGGCTCTCTGGGCCGACCTCCCCTCCCCCAGGTTACGCCACAGCTGGCAGCCACGGCCACTTAACGGCTACTACCCTTGTGGCTGAGGACGCAGGGCCCCCTGGGAAAGCCAGGCCCATTTGCTACTTGGTGTGCATGGGGGGGTGGGGTGGGTAAGAGGGCGTGTCGCCGGGCGCTGCTCTCACCGGCAGGTCCTCGGCGCGCTCCACGTAGACAGACAGCAGCCCGGCGGCCAGCTCTGCACTCTTCTGCGTGTGGAGCAGGCTGTTCACCTGCAGCACCTGGGGGAAGGCACCGAGGGCTGGAGGAGGAGCCCAGCCCGGGGGCTGGAGGCAGGCCGGAGCCGGGGAAACTGCCCTCACTTACCGCCTCCAGCTCTGCGGCCGAGGGGCTCGGGGTCAGCCGCTCCAGGCGCAAGTGCAGGCGGCCGGAGGGGACGTCCTCCAGGGTCAGCCACTGCGGGAGGAAGTCGAGATGGGGTTGGGGTCTGGGGGCGGGGGGACTCTGAGGCCGCCGGGACTCTGAGACTCAGCCCGCTGCGCTCACCTCGTCAAGGAAGCCGCTGTTCAGGACCGAGGTGAGACTCACTTTACACCTGCAGAGGGGGGCAAGGTGGAGACGGAGGCAGATGGTCAGAACCAAGGCCCCGTCTTCCCGGGCCAGACCCCGGTGTCTACGGAGCCCCCCACCTCCCTGCCCATCTCAACTCCCTCCGCCTCACCTGCCCAGAAAGTCATCCTTGTCCAGGTCCTTGTCAAAGACTTCCACGTCCAGCTCTTGGCCTGGAATGGATGTGACAATCACCTGGTGGGAGAGAGGGGTGTGGACAGTCCTGCCTGCCCTCCGGCAAGGGACCGCCCCGCCCCGCAGTGGCTCCTAGACCTGCCCAGATCCTGGGCCGGGGCTCCCGCTGACCTCGAAGACCTCGTTCCAGCGGGGATTGAGGTCCTCTCGCACCACACGGCTCCGGAAGCTGCGTCCTGCCAGCTTCAGCTTGACGTAGGGGTCTGACTTGCCCTTCACCAGCCCCCCCAGGAAGCGGTCTTTGGCAATCAGGTCCTGGGCCTCTAACACGTGGATGCGCAGCACGTTCTGCAAGGGTCACCCGAAGGCGGTCAAGGGGGAGGGTGCCGCTGCCGCCAGGTCCGGCCCAGAAACAGGCCCCTGCTCCTTCCAGACAGAGCCTCACCTCGGTCCCAAAGTAGCTGTCGGGAGTCGTGTGGCAGGGCCGCGGCGGGGCGTCCACGCTGCTGCCTGTCTGGGGGTGCTCGCTGTCCTGGCCCCAGGCACCGGGCGTCCCGGGCGCAGCGGGGAAGCATACGTCGGAGGAGTCCAAGTACAGGATCTGGGCAGGCGGTGTGATGGCGGAGTCAAGGAGAGCGGCTGGCCTCCAGCCCACAGAGTGTGCGTGAGGGGCTCGGGGACGGAGCGGGGACTTGGGGGGGCCCTCCTCTCCAGAGGACTGCCTCCACCCTCCCATCCCAGTCCCTCTCCTAGTCACCGCAGCCAGTTTCAGGGGCCTGCTAGCTCCTCCCCCCCCCCACTGGCCCGTCACAGCCCTCCCGTCTCCTCCCTCTCCGTACCCGCAACACCAGCTTCAGGTAGAGCCTGGAGCTGGGGCCTGAGCCACTGAGCTGGAACCACTGGTCCAGGGTGAGCTCGGGGGCAGGCAACAGGTGAGCCAGAGGCAGGGTCAGCGCCCCTAAGGTCAGGGCCCGGGAGTCGTCCTTTACCTGCGGGTACCAGAAGAGATGGATGAAGAGTGATTTGGGAGAGGGAGGGGGGCAGGCCGTGGAAGTCAGAACGTGGCTCTGGCCACCGTCCTTTCCAGGCCGCTCACGGGCCTTCACTCAGGCAGTCCTCTGCTCCCTCCAGGGGACAAGATTTCCTGAGTCTTGGAGACCTGCCGGGCAGCTCCACTCTGAGTCAGACCTGTTGGACGCCATGGGCTTCGTTGATCTTGCAGGGAGCCCCGGTACGGTTTGGGGCTGCTAACTACCGGCTCGGGGGTCCACGCCCGCCAGCTGCTTGCTTCGAGGGAGGGAGGAGGGAGCCCATGCTTCCACAGAGATGAAGAGTCCGGGAGACCCCGTCGGGGCCCTCCCCGTGGGCCTCAGCTGCCACCGGAATGGGTGAGTTTGAATCAGCGCGGGAAGGGGCCCTGGCGGTGCAGCAGCTTCCTGCTAACCACAAGCTTCGTGGTTCCCGCCCGCCCCGAAGCTCTGCAGGAAAGGCCTGCAGACCGACTCCTGTGCTGGCTGCAGCCCAGAACACCTTCTGGGGCCCTTCGACCGTCAGCAAGGGGTGGGTATGAGTCAGAACGACCGCAGCCCCCCACAACGTCTGACTCGCAGCGACCCTGCAGGACAGGGGAGAACCGCCCCTGTGGGTGTCCAAGACGGCCCCTCTCTAGGGGAGGAGAACGCCTCGTCTTTCTCCTGTGGAGCAGCTGCCTGGTTTCAAACTGCTGGCCTTGTGGAGAGCAGGCCAACGAGGTGGGGACCCTGAGTGAGCCAGGTTGACGGTTTGAGGCCTCCCAGAGGCTCGTGGGAGACAGGCCCGGTGACCTGCTCCTTACAAACCCCCTGGGGCAACCTTGTCCTCGGTCGGTCGGCGACATCTGGATCTTGACTGTGAAACTGGCCCATGGCTTCCCTGAAGGGGAGGGAGCTCTTCCGATGGCCTTTATGACACGGCACGTCTCACAAGCACTGGGGCTGTTCTTCTGCTTGTTTTTACAAGCTTACTGAGGCATAATTCGCCTACTATAGGAATTCACTTCTGCTTCGAAGTTTACTCAAGAACTAAGAGGGCGGGGCCCGGGGAGGTGGGAAGTCAGGGTGGAGGGGTTGAAACAGGCATGAAAGGAGAGGCGCAGAGAGGGAATGACAGGGACCTGGGAAGACAGCATAAGGTCTTTGGGAAGGGTGGGGTCGGGGTGGGGGTGGCACACTGATGCCCTCACCTGCACATCCAGCTCCTGGTTCCGAGGGTCTTGCAGGAAGAACCGGAAAGCCTCTTCCCACACGGGGCAGTTGGTGCTGTAGACCGACTGGAGAGGAGGAGGAGGAGGGGGTAAGGGTACCGTTCCCCTTTCTCTGGAAAACCCCACTTTTGGATCTTCTGGAAGGACACTCCCTGCCCTCAATCCCTCGCCCTCCACCCTGATGCCCAACACAGGTGAGGGAGCACAGTGATGTCCCGGCCTCACCTTGCTCTCACGGGTCACATCCTGAACGGACAGCTGGACCATGGGGTTCGGCTCCTTGTTCCCCTTCTTTAGCTGTGGGGCGGGGGGCGGGGGTGGGGTGGGAAATTTAGCAATTGCCATCTCCCAGTATTTCCCGGTTCGGTGATGGGAAGGTGGCCTCTCATCGGAATCTTTGCCTATAGTGGCAAATCGGCTGCAAATCGCTGCTTATGGGGCAAAGCAAGCAGAGGCACTGATGCTCTGAACGAGAGAGGGCTGTGGCCGTGTCCGGGACTCCCGGGTCCCCCCACTTTCAGCACCCCCGCTCACAGGCAGATCCTGGGCCCGATCCAGATAGACCACTAAGATGGCGGCCGACGGGGGATCCGGTCGAGAGGAGATGCCCCGATTCCACTGGAGAACCTGGGGAGGGGGAGGTGGCTGCAGTTAGGCCCTGGTCTCGCCAGCCCCCTCCACGTGCCCCCGCACCAGCTTCGGTCTCCGGTTGGGTACCTGCTCCAGTTTTTCTGCCTCCGACAAAAGCGACAGCCATTCTAGCCGCAAGTGAACTTGGCCTTGCCCGCCTTGCAAAGGGAACCACTGGAGGAGGAGGCAGCAGACAGTGAGGAGCGGTGGAAATCGAGTCCCTGATCACCGCACCCCTGCCCACACAGCAACCGTGCTGTCTGCCCAGAGGAGAGGAACGGGTCCCCCTGTCTGTCTCCACTTACATCATCCAGTACTCCAGCCTGCAGTACCTTCCCGACATCCAGCTTCATTCTGGTGGGGAGCAGGCAGCCAGAGGGGGGGAGAAAGATTATCTATCGTCATTGGGAGCACTCACTGGCCCTCCACTCGCCCACCCAGAAACAAATGGCAGGTCCCAGACCCCCTTCTCCCTACACTCGGGAGGTATTTGCGTGTTCGCTTGGACAGAGGGGAGGTGACTGGAGAAGCCAGTTGAAAGGAAAAGATAGGTGATTCTAAGACCCAGGATTATATTCCCCTCCGGGCCCTCGGTGGCATTTGGACTTAACGATTGTAACACAAGCGGCATCTCACCGGCCCAGAAAGTCGTCTTTGTCTGGATCTTTGTCAAACACCTCCACCTCTATCTCCTGCCCTGGGACCTCGTGGACCATCACCTGGAGAACGTGGGGGTAGCAGGGTCTCGTGGGCTGCACGGTGAGGGCCTCCCGTCTCACCCCGCCTCCCTCCTCGGCTCCCCCACCTCATAGGTCTCTCTCCACTGGGGGTTGAGTTCCTCATCAATGACGCGGCTGCAGAATGTCTGGGTTCCCACCCGGACAAGAGCATACGGGTCGGACTTGCCCTCAATCAGGCCCTTCACATATTTATCCTTGGAGCTCAGCCCGCGTGCGGCCAGCAGGTGGATCCGGACGATGCCCTGGGGGGAGGAGTACGGCGATGAGACACTGAGGGGGTGGGCCCAGCATGGGGCTCCTGAGGGAGGGGCCCAGTGGGAGAGAGGCCGTACCCTGGGCAGAGGAGAACGCAACTGAGCCACATCTTGGAGATCAGGTACCAGGGGCACCAGGAGCCGGTTGGGCAACACGAGGAAGGCAGCAATGGAATCCATGATCATGGTGTCTGAGAGGGAACTGAATGGGGGGAGAGGAGGGGGGGTGAAGCAGGAGGTGGGTGCCATTCTCCCATTTCGTGTTCTCCGCGTTCCAACTGGGCTTCCCAAGCCAGCAGAGGCCCCACCCGACAGGGAACTCCCTTCTTTATGAATTGGCTTCTTTAAATGTGCATACGCTAGGGGTCTCCAGGGCTTTCATTTCAAAAGGGGACCTCCAACATCGCTGTGGGGGGTTGGTCTACTGGGGAGGTTCCTTCTTGGCACTTTCACCCTCATTTCCCACCTACAGCCTCCTCTTTGCTATCCCAAGCTCTCCTTCCTTGTTCCCCTGCAGAGCTGGCCACCCCTCAGCACC
>PVJH01030016.1:0-25225 GCA_004026705.1 Nesogale talazaci
CCCGAGCAGGCGGCTGGGCCCAGGTGGGAGAGGAAGACGCGGCGGCGCAGCCAGCGCAGCCCCAGCGAGACGGCGGCGCTGGAGATGGTGGAGATGGAGATCGCGGAGCCCGACCCCCAGCCAGGCCCTCCCGCGATGGATAGAGACCTGTCTTGAGGGGGCCCCCCTCAGTCTGCAGGCTACACCCCACTTCCCCCCAACGCCCCACCTGCTCCCCCACCGCCCCGGATGCCCCTGCCACGCTTCCCCACGCCCTGCTTCCCAAACCACAGAAAGCCTCGCGGTTGTTAGCAGAGTAAATAAACTAAATGAAGACTTAAAAAACGGCTCCTGGTGCTTCTCTCTGGGGGCTGAGATGATTGGTTTTCCCTCTTTGCTTTGGTCCGTGTGTGTAGAATGTCTGCTTGTGCATCCGTGGCTACCGAGGAAAGGGGGGTTGTCGGAGAGTAGGGGTGGTGGTGTGCCCAGGGGGGGCATTATTGGGGAGGGGCTCCTGAGATTCTGCTGGGAGCGATGCCGAACATGTCCTCACGCATGTGAACATGAGGCTGATTCGACATGCGCACAGGGAGCCCCCAGGGAAGAAAGCAAAGGGCTGGTGGAAGAGCAGGCACCAGGGGCTCACAGAGGGACAGAGAAAGGAAGAGCCCCCACCCTGGGTGAAGGCGTACGGGGCAGATTTAGTGCTGCCCCACCCTTCTGAGATTGACTCAGCAGCTCTCAGAATAGTCTGCAACAGGTGGCATCACTATGATTTCAAATTGTGGGCGAAGTTAGAAGCCCATTGCAACCCAGGGCACCACCAGGGCTCATTATTGGAGCTGACCCGCACTCCCAAAGCCCAAACTCAGGGTCATCAAGTCAATACTAACTTCTAGTGAGTCGATGGTGGGTGGCCAAGACTGGAACTGTTTACAGGAGCAGAAAGTCACATCTTCTTCCTGTGGAGCTCCTGGGGACTTTGAACTGTCCACCTTGCTTTTCGCTGGCCAACACATAACCACTACACCACCAGCCTACTGCGTCTCCCTAGGGTGGCTGGTGGGCTTGAACCAACAATCCTGATGCTTAGTGGCCCAACACTAATAATGCTAACATTTATAACACTCAATGTAGAAAGATGTTTAAAACTAATTTTGTTGTTGGTATCCGTATACTCACATCTAATAGTGCATTTAGGCCATTTGCAAGGAAATTTAGTCAAATATTATGACTATACAATTGATAATAAGTGTTAAGGATTCTGTAAGACCATGGTGGGGGAGGAGAGCCATGGGAAAGGACAAGCCATTATGAAAAATAGTCCTGAGTAACTAAGCATAGCGAGGCCATGTCCTGCAACCCCATCAGATTTCTTGAAATTCAAACATAGCCAACCTGGCCTTGAATGGGAGAAAAAGAATTTGCCATTTCAGGAGAAAAAAGACAGATTATTTCCATTCAGAGATTTATTTTAAATGAATTTTAAAATAAAAGCCAAAAGCCGAGCAACTTGTCTACCACCCATCTCTCTTAGATGGAGAGAGAGCGGTGTCAATTATGTGACCGAAGTTTCCACCATCATTTAAAAGGGCAAATGCTTTGTTCCATTTTCATCACAATGATATTCAAGCTTTTAAAAATCTGAAAGCAAATCGAAAGTTCCCAGCCCCTTCAAAGGCAACTGGCAATTATGAACATAGAGACAAAACAGAAATTTGAAGCATAAAAGTGATGTTTTCATACGATACTAGGAGTACTGTTCGCGTGGAAACCATATTAGAAAAACAACCTTACAATGCAAAACAAAAATACTAAGTGGACAAAATTAAGTGTGGTATGAGCCCAGGTGAGAAAACACAGGCTCTCTTTTCCTCCCTAGAAGTAAGTCCCAAGTGACCCGGCTGTACACTAGATGCCAATTTCTCTCTCTCCCATCAGTGAAGTCCAGAAGATGGAGCAGTAGTTTTCAGTCCAAGGCTACTTCCTCCCTTCTGCTGTGGTCACAGTACCACACAGGGTAACTGCCCATTAGGATTTCCAAAGTCGTAATGTTTAACCTTTTGGTTAGCAAGTCAACCAAACATCTAACTTCTGCACTAGCAGGTGCAGTCAATTCCTGACCCACGTGGGCGTAGCTAATACGTGAAGTTTCTTTTATTTTTTTTTCTATTTTCATTTTTTTTGGGGGGGGCCCTCACTGCTCTCGAGTGGTGGGAGTAGGAGGCCCAGCCCCACTGCGGAATTCAACCTCTGTCCCAGTGGGCCGCAGTCCTGCGCACAACCACTACGTCACCGGGGCTCAGCCCGCTTGAAGTTTCTTTTAGTGAAAAAGAGAGAAGTCATCTGAGAATGGACAGCGAGGAGTCTCATCTTGCTACTCTTGTTAGACGCCATCCAGTTAGGTCTTACTCATAGTGATATATACGATAGTTGATCCAGACTCACAACAATCCTATAAGATAGAGTAAAATGGCCCCATAGTGTTTCCAGAGCTATATTCTTTATGCACGCTGACTGCCACATCTTTCTCCTGTATATTTACATATAACTCATATGTATGATATGATATGATATATGATATGATGATATGATGGATTCTTAAATTGGGCCTAAAAAGCAATGAAGTCCTGATCTTTGAGGAGACAGCTCTTCCCCCATCGTATTTACAGTGCCTTCCAACCTGAAGGGCTCCTCTTCTAGTATCATGTTCAGGTGCAACTCAGAAGGTTTTCCCAGGTCAATTAAAAAAAAAAACTCCAAAAATAAATAGAAATTAAAAATAAACAAACTAAAACCTTTTTTTGTATGTGAATTGGGTAAAGGTTTAGAAAGCAGAGCATTCCTCCATTTAGCAATTTATAGAGAGCGTGTTTCACTGGCTAATTTTTTCGGAAGTAGATGTCCAGGTTCTCCTTCTTAGTGGGTCTCACCCTGGAAACTGCTGAAACCAGTCGACCAGGAGTGACCCTAGTGGTATGTGAAGTCCTTGAGGCAAACCTCTTGGCTACACACAAAGCATTACAGAACAACAAATTAACCGACAAGTGGCAGATGAAATGCACATACTCTTCCAGTGTTCCACATATGGGAAGGGTGTATATTTGAAGTCTCTTCATCCTGTCATCACGGGGACACCGTTTCTACCAATCGAGTAATCCACAGCACAAGCTGCCATCACAATACCTGAGCAGCCTGAGCATCAAGTCAAATCCATTTCTAAATCTTTCTGTGGCTGCCAGAAATGGAGAAGTATATAGCCAATGCTGAAAATGGGCCAAATTCCTATAAGGAATGGAACCAGGATTAGTTCAGAAGCAAGGTATTGGGTAATCTTACCAAACAATATGATCTTTGTTCTATGAAAAAGCAGAGTCCTTTTCACTACCTACAATCCTAATAGCACGCAGTAAATATGAAATTAAACTCATTTGATGAAACAGTGCCCTTGGCTGATCTAGAAGTTAGTAAGAATTCTTCTTTTTGAAAATGCTCTCAAATAGACAAGTCAAACTATCCATGCACTGCTGTGGAGTAGACTGACTCACATGTAAGACAGGGTGACCCACTGTCAACCAGTCAACTGTGACTCATCTCAGCCCTATATTGGGTTTTGGAACAAGTAATAACCTTTATGGGAGCAGATAGCCTCATCTTTCTCCTGCATAGTAGCTGGTGGGTTTGAATTGCTGACCTTGCAGTTAACAGCCCCAACACCTAGCCCATAGCACGGTCAGGGCTCCTTACGTCAAACTAGTGTAGTTTATTTCACTCCAATTGACCCCACCTATGTCGCCTTAAACTTAAGTGTCCTCACCATAGAAAAGAATCCTTTAGATATGAAAAATAATGAAGTCCCGATCCTATTTACAGTGCCTTCCAACCTGAGGGATTTCCTTTTCTAGTACCATGTTCAGGTGTAACTCAGAAGACGTTCCCTGGTCAATTTAAAAAATAATCAAATGGGAGCTCAGGCAGAAGAGGAGGGGGAGTGAAGGGAACCCCAAGCTTGGCGCTCTCTGACCCTCTCTCCCCTCTCATGAGAACTCAGAAACTTTCATCTGAGGCCAGAGTCTTGGGGGGAACATGTGGAGCACAAATGCCGGGCAACTGGGCCAAATCCATAACTCCCCCAACACCATGTACCCCAGAGGTTCCAATCCTGCCCATTTATGACTTGCCCCCAGGCCCCATTCCCACTCCTCCAGGAGTGCCCCAGGGGAACCCAGCTATTGCCTCTCAACCGGTACCACAACCAGAGTATCTGGGATGCCCACCCCCAGGGCCCAAACCACCTCCTGGGCCCTGCCCCTACCCTTCTCCTGCATACCCACCATCTTTTCCTGGGATGCTTCCTATGAATTCTGTGGCTCCTGGCATGGTAGGACCAGAAATGGTGATAAACAAGGAGATCCTGAAGAAAATTAAGAAACCCCATAAGAAGATGCAGAAAAACCAGAAGCAAGGCAAGTATTCCTCCTCCCCCTCCTCCAGCAATGACTCTGACGGAATACAGGCCCTAGATCCTTGCTTCAAATCTCAGCGGTTTGACTCTCCCATGATGCTTCAGCTTCTATGTTCTACTGAGGGGGATTAGCCCTTGTGCCTCCTGCCTGAACTGTGACCCTGCGGCTCAGCCCTGCAGGCTATGGGAAGTGGGAAGAGACTCGCCATGGGTTTCATTGAACTTTTTTGCTTACTGGGTCAATTTTTTTCCCCACTGATGAGGTTTTTTTTTTTTTTTTTTTTTCAGGGAAATGAATTTTTGAAGATGGTGAGCCCTTTGACCTAAATGCTGAAGACAAATTTAAGATCCGCAAAGTGATTTTTTTTTAATGAAATTTTTTTTTCTAATAGTGGTGGTTGGGGTATCTTTAAAATTGAATTATATAAATACGTACAGGACGTCTTAAAAATAAACAGGTAAAAACCTTTTACTGTGAATTAGGTGAAGGTTTACAAAGCAGAGCTGTCCTCCATCTAACAATGTATAGAGAGTTTGTTTCACTGGCTAATTTCTTTCAGAAGTAGATGGCCAGGTTCTCCTTCATGTGTCTGAGCCTGGAATGGATCTGTCTTAGAGGAAGAAGTGCCAGAATGTCCCACAGATGCAAGGACGGCAAGACTGCCTTTCATGTGCTTTGGACGTGTTATCGGGAGGGACCAGTTCCTGAAAAAGAACATCATGTATGATAAAGCAGGGGATCAATGAAAAAGAGGAAGACTCTCCAGGATGTGGGTTGCTACAGTGGCTGCAACAATGAGCTCAAACAGAACAAAGTTTGTGAGGACGGCTAAGGGCTGGGCCATGCTTCTTTCTGTTCTACAGAAAATCTCTATGAGCTGGAACTCACTCACCAACACCTAACAAGAATGACAAGACAACTTCCTTTGCGGAGCTTCTGTTTTATGAATGATGCTGTTATTTGTTCTGCATATGATTGTCTTGTGCTGGCTTCATCTCTTAGCATTGAGTTCATTGTAACTCATGGTGACCCCATGTGTTTCAGAGTGGAACCGGTCTAGAGATTTCTCTTGGGTCCAGATAGACCCAAGACCCGCCCCCCCGACCCCCACAAGATAGCCCGTTTGAACCAGCAGTACTTTGGAAGAGAAAAACCTGGCAAATTATTCCCATAGAGATGACAACCAAGAAAACCCTATGAAGCATTTCCACCCTAATGAATGGGACTTCCATGAGTCAGAAACAATTCGAGGGCATCAGATAACAATACCAATCTTTTTAAGGTTTTTTGTGGACTTCACTGCCCCCTGGTGGGAGTAGGAGGCCCAGTCTTGCTCCTGGAGAGCTGCTGCTGGATTTGAAACTCCAATCCTGTGAGTCACAGTCCCACACACAACTACTATCCCACCCAGGCTCAGCCCAACAATATCAATCTTTGAAAAAAAATTAACAACAACAATTTTTGCAGAAGTAGATTGCCAGGCCAGACTTTTCTTCAACATTGTTGATCTGGGAGCCCCTTATTTGAAATGGTGGTCTACCCACTGTCTAGGAAGGTGTTTGGAAAATTGAAACTGCTTAGTAGAAGTTTAACTGTTTAGTGAAAATTCTATCTGTGGCTGCTGTGGTTATCTGTGAGTAATCTTGGTCTGTACGATTGGTATACAGGATTGTAGAGAGATCTTCACACTGGAAGACTTTCCAAAAGGTGGAAGCGATATGATCCCATGAAGGGTTATCACCTTGGGGAATTGAGGTCTTAGCCTTGCTCTGAACAGATTAGAAACAGACCAGATCTTGCAGGGACAGTGAATTATTAAATGTGGTTTTTCTTAGGCAAAATCTCTAACGCCTACCAAATGATTGTTTGCTGCATGGGTCTGTTAAGAATGTGGGGGCAAGATACTGATAGGACTCACCTGTGAGTGGTTGTGCACATGCTGCCCTGCAATGTCATCCTACTGCGTGTCAAATGCGTCTTCTGCAAAGCATGAGGAGGGGGTTCATTACCAGCAGGAGCCAGGAGTGGAGCACATCCTCTGGACCCAAGATCCCTGCACAGTGAACCTCCTAGACCCAGAAGACAATTACAACATTAGAGGAGCAGCAAGAGAACCAAGGGTCAGAGCAAGGAACAGAATCCTGGAATCCCCAACTCATGGAGCCAGTAGAGCTAAGTGCTTTTTGTGCAGGAAGCTGGCTTGCTGAGTGAGATGACCCTGGAAACTTAATTGGGGAAGACGGTCTTGCTAAACTCATGGCGGTCTTAGGGCTCAATGTCTTAGGGCTGAGGCATACTGGAGTGGGATGCCTGTGGACCCTTAATTCAGGGAGCTGAGTTTGCTGACCCATGGAGCTTGAGCTGAATGCTTTCAGGAGACTTGAAAGAGCTTTGTAACATGCCCTCATAAACAACTCACTGGCATTACAACTTAGCTTCCTTAATAAACCTTTTCATCATGAATTTTGTCTGTGAGTTCTATGTAGCCATCAGGAGGGATATGAGATACTAGAGAAGTACAGTACATTCATTAGGACAATACAGATCTATTCAGAGCTTCTTGTGCCCAAGAGGCATTAAGTGAGGGCCTGCTCCAGGCTTGGCATTCTGTTGGAGCCCGGGATCCAGGAGTAACACAGGTCACCTCTTTGACCACCTTGTTGGAAGAAAGAGTGAATTACCAAGTTGTTCATGACACTGAACATGCAATGGGCTAAGGAGGCAAGCAGAGGCAAATTAAGATACTCTGGGGGCAGTGGATTGCATGGAGGGAATCTCTCTCCCAGTCACAGCTCTTGAGGTGGATATAATATGTTCAAATACCCCGCTACTAACACACCAATCTCCCGACTCTCAAGTCCATTCTGACAACTGACAATGCATAAATATTGATATTCAGAAAGCGTTCGTGAGTTATCGGGAATGGCCATTCTCACTCAGGCAGTCATATAGTTGACTGTGTCAGGAATGACAGGTGCAAGGGGATTGGTGCCCCATTCATCAACAAAAAATCTATTTCAACATCTATTTTGAAGTACAAAAGAGGATGCCATCTAACCCACATACTAGGAAATCTAGTCAATATAACAATTCTTTAAATTTATCCACCAACTACTGCAGCTAGTGATGAAGTTGAAATTTTTCCTCAATGTTTTTAGTCTGAAATTGATCAAAACTCAATCAAGATGCATTGATAAATATTGGTGAATGGAATGCAAAAGTTGGAAACAAAGGAACCAGAGTTAGGCAATATGAATTGGTGATTAAAACGAAGCTGGAGATCATATGATAGAATTCTGCAAGACCAACAACCTTATTGCAAATACCTTTTTCAACAACACAAAAGGATGTTAAACACATAGACTTCTCCAGATGTAATACACATAAATCAAATCGACTACATCTGTGAGAATAGATAATAGAGAAGCTCAATATCAGCAGCTAAAACCAGGCCAGAGGCCAACAGTGGAATAGACCATCAATTGCTTATATGTATGTTCAGGTTGAAGTTGAAGAAAATTAAAACCAATTCATGAGCGCCAAAAATACAACCTTAAGTCTATTGTACCTGAATTTCAAGCTCAGATTTGATTCATTGAACACACAGAAGACTTGATGAGCTATGTGATAACATCAAAAATCGTTCATAAAGAAAACAACAGGTCAGTAAACAGGAAAGAAAGATCAGTATCAGTATCAGAAGAGACTTTGAAATGTATCCTTCATCTTAAAGTAGCTAAGGTAAATGGGAGACATGATGAAGTCAAAGAGTCAAACAGAACATTTCAAAGGGCAGCTTAAAAAGACAAAGTAAAATATTATCATGAAATGTACAAGGGCCTAGATTTAGAAAAACAAATGGGAAAACACATTCAGTATATCTTAAATGGAAAGAGCTCAAGAAAAATTTCAAATCTCAACTTGCAATATTGAAAGGTTCTATAGGTAGAGTACTGAAGCATGCAGGAAGCACCTGAAGACAATGGAAAGAACATACAGAGTCCCCGTATCAAAAGGAATTGGTTGACAGCCATTTCAAGAAGTAGCCTTTGAGCAAGAGGCAGTGGTGCTGATGGAAAAAAAGCCATAGCCAGTCTGCAGGATTTACCCAAATACGAGACTCCACTGATGAAACACTGGGAGCACTTTCTCCTCTAGGCCAAGAAATTTGACCAACCGACTGCAACCCAACAGAATGTTCAAATTACAGAACAATAGCACTGATGTCACATACAAATGACATTTCGATGAAGATCATCCGCTGATGGTTGCAACAGTACATTGACAGAGACCTGTGAGAGCAGTGGTTCTCAATCTTCCGAATGCCACGACCCTTTAATCCATCTCCTCATGTTGTGGCGACCCCACCAACCATGAAATTATTTTCGTTGCTACTTCATCACTGTCATTTTGCTACTGTTATGAATCAGGCGACCCCTGTGAAGGGGTTGTGCAACCCTCAACGGGGTTGAGACCCACAGGTTGAGAACCAACTCTGTTAGGGGCTCGGGCCAGATTCCGAAGAGCAAGGGACATTATTGTGCTCACACAGAGTAGTCAAGAGGCAGCTGCGCATACAGAACAAGGGGATTCTGCATGGCTTAAGATCAGGAAAAGTACGCATCAGACTTATTCTCGCTGTATGCTGAGGAACTCATCCGAGAAGCTGGACTAGATGACGAAGAATACAGTACCTGGTTTGGAGGAGGGCTTATTAACAACCTTCAATGTGCAGATAACACCACCTTACAGAAAGTGAGGAGGACTTGAAGCACTTGCTGATGAACATCAAGGAGGGCAGCCTCAATGTAAAGGAAACAAAACTCCTCAACTGGATCAATAGGAAAGATCGGGATACATAGAGAAAAGATTGAAATTGTCATGGATTTCATCTTGCTTAGATCCACAATCAATGTTCGTGGAAGCAGCAGTCAAGAGCTCCAAGGACACATTGCATTGAGCAAATCTGTATGATGCACAAGACCTTTTTACAGTGTTGGAAATGAAGAAATAGATGTATTATGAAGGAAGTACAGCTAGACTGTTCTTTGGAAGCAAGATGGCCAGATTCTGTCTCACACACTTTGGACACATTATCAGGAAAGACCAATCCCTGGAAAAGAACATTATTCTTGGGAAAATAGAAGGTCGGTGATAAAGAGCAAGAGCCTGGACAAGATGGCTGCAACAGTGGGTTAGACATCAGAATACTTGTGAGGGTGGGGCGGGCAGGACTGGGTGATGTTTTCATGTTGTGCATGAGGTCGCTATGAGTCAGAAACCACTCACACTTAACAACAACAATAACAAAAACCTAACAACTTTGACGTCTGTCTCCTTGGGGATTATACTTTAGGCTCAACCTCTACGTGGTTCTGTGCTTAGCGCTCCACTCTAAAGAGTCATCTCTCTGATGCTGGCTACAAGCCCAAGGGGTCCTGCTTTTGCAATATAAGGTTACCTTTTGAATAAAAGGTTACTTTCATGCCCAAAGGTGGTCAGAGCACGGAGAGACAAAAAAGCCAGAGAATGATGGGGCTCACAGGCCTGTGCATTATTTGGGATCTGATAGCTCATGACTGTTTACTAACTAACTGAACAAATGGACACATACTCAGGTGATAGTCACAGCCCTTGAAGAGGATGG
This sequence comes from Nesogale talazaci, assembly GCA_004026705.1. Classification (NCBI taxonomy): domain Eukaryota; kingdom Metazoa; phylum Chordata; class Mammalia; order Afrosoricida; family Tenrecidae; genus Nesogale; species Nesogale talazaci. The sequence goes on from PVJH01030016.1 coordinate 10,093, forward strand.
GGCGAATACCCCTTTCTCTTCTCTCTCTCTTTTAGCTTTTAATAAGTCATTTTCTTGGGAGCTGTACAACTCTTATCACAATTCATCCATCCATTCTGTCAAGCACATTTGTACATCTGTTGCCATCATCATTCTCAAAACAGTTGCTTTCTACTTAAGTCCTTGGTATCAGCTTCTCATTTTCCCCCTCCCGCCCCCCCCATGTACCCTTGATAATTTATAAATTATTATTATTTTGTCATGTGTTACACTGTCCTATGTCTCCCTTCACCCACTTTTCTGTTGTCCATCCCCTAGGGAGGAGGTTATATGTAGATCCTTACAATTGGTTCCCCCTTTCTACCCCACCTTCTCTCCACCCTCCCGGTATCCCACTCTCATCACTGGTTCTGAGTGGATCATCTTTCCTGGATGTCCAGTGTTTCCAGTTCCTATCTGTACCAGTGTACATCCTCTGGTTTAGCAGAATTTGTAAGGTAGAATTGGGGTCATGATAGTGTGTGTGTGTGTGTGTGTGTGTGTGTGTGTGTTGGGGAGTGGGGGAAGGAAGCATGGAAGAATTAGAGGACAGTTGTATGCTTCATTGTTGCTACACTACACCCTGACTGGCTCATCTCTTCTCCTCACCTTCTGTTAGGGGATGTCCAGTTACTTACAGATGGGTTTTGGATCCACAGTCCACAATCCCCCTCACTCACAATGATATGATTTTTTGTTCTTTGATGTCTGACACCTGATCCTTTTAACACCTCATGATCACACAGGCTGGTGCATTTTTTCCATGTGGACTTTGTTGCTTCTGAGCTAGATGGCTGCTTGTTTACCTTCAAGCCTTTAAGACCCCAGGTGCTATATCTTTTGACAGCACCATCAGCTTTCTTCACCACATTTGCATATGCACCCATTTTTTCCCAGCAATTGTGTCGGAAAAGTGAGCATCGCGGATTGCCAGTTTAATAGAACAAAGTGTTCTTGCATTGAGGGAGTGCTTGAGTGGGGACCCAATGTCCACCTGCTACCTTAATACTAAACCTATAAATGCACATAAATCTATTTTCCCATCATCCTATATTTACATATGTACATTCCTGTATTTAAAGTTCTATAAATGCCATTCTAGTTCTTTCCTCTATTTCCTTTTACCTTCCTCTTGTCCCACTATCATGCTCAGATTTCATTTAGGTTTCAGTAATCAGTTTTATTAGCATTTTATCTACATGTTATATAATTCAATCATATTAAGAAGAGTTGAACAATTGTTACCATATTCAATTCTAGAACATTTTCTTTTTGTAGTAATTGTTATTCATGTAATTATTGTTTTTCAAATTATGACAAAAAATACACAAAGAACACAGAACATTCTCCAATTCTCCATATTGCTTATACTCTTTGTGCTGTGCAGCATCTATTGATAGCCTTTTCCAAATTATTCTACCACGATTGACCTAAATTCATGTCCCCTACACAACAACTCTCTTCCCTTCACCCCTGGTAACCATTGGTCAAGTTGGATTTCTTTCTTTTTTTCCTCTCATGGTTTTCTTGATATAATATTCATGTATCATCTACTTCCATGGTTAAAATTGCCTTTAAAATGAATTGTACAATCACAGTCAGTTCTAACGCTCCTTCTCTGCTCCCTCATTCATTGTTTGCTTCTCCAATTCCCTCGCCCTCCCTATTGCCCACGCCCCACCCTGACATTCCCTATAAGCCCTTGTGTTAGTTATTATCTCTATGCATCTATTCCTTCAGTGTTTCACAAGCAGGGAAACTCAACAGAAGCAATACAAGACAAAATAAAGTGGTAAGGATAAAATAAGAATACTATAAAGTACAACTAGTGAGTGAATGAGAAAGAAAAGACCACCATCAATATTTAAAAACAAAGAAAGGAATTTTTGTCTATTGGAACCAGAAAGAAATACTTGAGCCAAGAACAACTTCAGGTTGAGTGACGTGGGAGGTCAACTGACCAACTATCAAGTTCAATCAAGCATAATCAAGTTTACAAGGATCTCTGTTTAGTGAGACCTTTGCCTGTGGCTAGAGAGGGCCTGCCAGAGGCTGAATCGGGCCAGATACTCTGCAGATGGATTCTGGGCTCCCATGTCCTCCACAATCTTCTACAAGTTGGGTGTTCACAATTTAGGCTGTGAGTCTTTTCCCTTTGTAATATTTGGATTTTGTTATTGTCATCTCTGGATTACACAGGCCGGTGTGCTTCTTCCAGGTGGGCTTAGTTAACTCCTCATTTAGATGGCTGCTGAGCTGTGATTCTTTACACAAACATGCTGTTTTTTCTCCTGTGCAGAGGCTGGTGGGTTTGAACCACTGAACTTTTGGCTAGCACTGTTCCACCAAAGCTCTTAAAACGCACCGTCTGAAAGCCAATCGGTTTGAATTTCACTCAGTGACCCAATTAGACAGGGCAGAACTGCCCCTGTGACTTTCTGAGACTGTCACTCTTTACCGCGGTAGGAAGCCCCACCATCTTTCTCCCACCGTGCAACCAAGATTCTTTCAAACCACCATACCCAACATTTAAAGATGTTAAAAACAAACAAACAAAACCCACCGCCTTCCAGTTGTTTTAAATTCTTAGCCTATAGGATATATCCTAAATACTTTATGGTATAGAGAATAGATAGGGGTTTCCAAGTCTATACTTTCTGGCACAATTTTCTGCATAGGGCGAATTCAAACTGCTGACCTTCTCATAGTGACAAAGGTGTCACTATGGTTCCCTTCAGAGGAAACCACCTTCCCCAAAGCCCCTACTGCCATCAGATTGATTCAGAGTCACAGTGATCCTAGGGCGGAGAACTAAGTGTTCCCTGGAGTTTCTTTGTATCTTGATGGGAGCAGATAGCTTCAGCGGCCTCCCAAGGAGCAGCTAGCTGGTGGGTGAACTGCTGACCATGAAGTTAAGAACCCAGCATCTCACCCTCTCTGCCACCAGGGCTCTTTTTACAAGCAGCAGCCCTCTACAGTTCCTCTTTCTCCAAGAACTAGTAATAGCTGTGTTTCTCTTGAGCAATCGATTTGTTTTTATTCAGTGATGCTGTGACTCACTCAATAAATTGTGTTTTCCTCTTTTCCTCAGCTGTCAAGAAGCTTTTTAAAAAAATTGGCTCACCTCCAGCTCGTGTGCAAAGCCTCAAGGCATGTGCTTTATGGATTTATGTCACTCACAATCCCAACTTTTATTTTCTATCCTAGTTCACCTCGTTCTTATTTCTGCATATACATATACTAAAACAACAGCATGCTGGTTATATTTTTAAGCTTGTGCCCCTCTCTTGTAGTTTGAGACTGTTTATATAAATGAATGCCATAAATATTTCCTTTACAACTTGAGGTCACTTTCATAGTTCTTTGGTTTTCTTTATTTTTTTAAGATAATCTTATTGGGGGCTCTTACAACTCTTTTAGCAATCCATACATCAATCATACCCAGCATATTTGTACAGATATCACCATCATTATTTTCTAAACATTTCCTTTCTATTTGAGTCTTCATATCAGCTAGTCTCAAGGTTGCATCACTCTCTATCTAACCAGGAAGCCTGGTTTCCTTGATAATTTTTGAATTTTGCTCCACAGTTTTCTCCTTGAGAGCCCTTGCGACTATAGTCCTTAGTTACTGTCACCCTTCCGGCCTGAAAGTGAAACACAGGCACACGAGGGAAACATTAACAATAGGGAAGTCCACACACCTGAGAAGAACCAACCATTTGAGATCAAAAGAGCATCATTTACACAAGAACAAAATTAATTCATAAGACTTAAGACAGGAGGAGGGATGGAAACAGGAAGTGGATAAGTAATGTTCCATTGAGGGGTTTGCAAACAATGAAATTAAACAAGAGGTGTATGAATGGTTGGATGGCACACTGATGGTCTGCTCTGTAAACCTTCACCCACTAGGTAAAATGAGATTAATTTCTATACCACAGGGTAGTTGTAAGGAATGGACAACAATGCATTGGACTCGTGGTAGCTGCTCAAAGTTTTTGCTAATCCTCTCTCTCTTTAAAAAAAAAGTGTCACTTTGGTGGCCGAGATCATCAGCTTTTTGTCTTTTAGGAATGGGTTCATCATTTGCTGCCACTGAGACTTCAAACTATGCTCTAGTTTTGAAATTCCAGAGCTGGACTGAGGTATTCTGCCCCGGAAAGAAAATTAATAATAGTAATAGTAATAATAACCTCGCTGCCATCGGGTCAATTCCTCCCTACTCATACTCATCCCACAGGGCAGGACAGAACTATTCCTGAAGGTTTCCCCCAAGTCTACAGAAAAAAACCAAAAACACCCCTGAAAATTAATGGACGACCTCTCTGTCCTACTAAAATGCACGCTCGCGTATGCACCTGCTATCACTGCTTTGTATGCTTTAACACAAGCTTTCACACGGGACGATTTCAAGTACTACGGCAGATTTCATAGGCGCCGGTACATTTCAGAAGTTCAGGCGGCGACGTCTCGGTTAGCAGTCACAACCACCACCCAAAGCCGCCACTGATCAATGCCCCTCCAACAGCGAACTTCTCAACTTTTCTCCCGGGGTGGGAAATGGAAACCAAACTCGCCGACCCACGGGCGGTTAGCAGCGAGCGCTTAACCACTGCGCCACCAAGGCACCACATCGGGACGCCGCCACACAAAACTACAAGACCCAATAGGCTGCATGCCCAGCGCAGCTGGCGGGCATCCTTTCCCAGAACGCTGCTATTCTTTTCCAATTCTCTTCCAATTTCTATCCGGGCTTAGGGGCCGGAGCCGCAGAGCCTCCTGGGACTTGTAGTGCCCTTCAGAGGCCCTTTGCCTGTTCCGCGCAGACTCCCACGGCCTCAGTCTGCCCTTCGGCCCTTGCGAAGCCCCAGCCCTTGCTTCAACGCTCCCCACCCCCATCCCGCTCCCTCCCCTCGGGGCCCAACCTCCTCCGGTCACGTGGACGGCATACCGCACGGTGATTGGTCGCGGGGTTTCGGGGGCGGGGCCTGGGGCCTGAGGTTCGGTGCCCCTTGTCGGGGTGCTTGTTTGGCTGTTGCCGTCACCTCATGGCGACTCGGGTAGAAGAGGCAGCTGAAGGAGGAGGCGGCGGCACGGAACAGACGGCTGAAGGCGGACGGGGCGGACGGCGACGCAGCCCACGGCAGAAGGTCAGTGCTGGGAACAGCTTGGCTGGTGCCAGACAGGGGAACATACGAGCTTTCTTTCTCGGGGGGCCACCTCTTCGGGCTCCCCGAGTACCTTTAGCCGCGGGACGAACATCCGGCCCTCTTTTCTCCGGGGTGGGGGGGGGTGACGACTGAGGGAGCAGGTGGGAGGGTGGGTCCAACATGGAGTGAAGGGGAGGGGGCAGACAGTTGGCGTTGGTGAGCTCAAGGCGGGAAGGGGAGGGTGGGCAGGGGGCACATCCAGGTTGGTGGGCACCGGGGGGGGGGTGTGAGGCGGGGGCGCTCCAGGTGTGACAGCCACGTGCCGTCGGGGCCCCCGGCGCCAGGTGCCACCTCCCAGTTCCCTCCATCCCCGCGCCGGGCGCAACCGTTGGTGGGCTGCCTGGTGTCCCTCCAGCAGGTGCGAGGGGCGCGCCGCGGGGGGTGTGAGGGGCGCGCTGCGGGGTTACGCGGGCCGCGCCGGCGAGGTTGTTGCGCAGTAAGATATCGGAAGGTAGCCGCACGAGAGAGCCAGGCTGGTGAGGCGCCCCCTGCCCCCACCCGACGTCCCCGACACTGCGTGGGTGGCCCACTGCCCCCCCTCCCCTCCAGGGTCGCTCAGCCCGAGGACCCCAGCCCTCGAGCTCGGCTGCACGTGGGGTCGTGGAGAGGCAGGGCTACGCGCAACCGGGGTGCCTCAGTGCTGCAGACTTGCAGGAGCAACGCCGATCACCTGTCTTCCTTGTCCAGCCTTCCTCCTTCCTTGCAATTTCCTGCCCCCCCTCCCCAGCCCGGTTCATTTCTTCTGTGCTCAGTTGGGTGTTGCACAGCAGTATGGATTGTGTGTGGAGTGCACGGAGGGTTGCCGTGCATCGGCATCCACTCGACAGCACCATCACGATTGCTGTGGAATCCTGAACCCCTCCTTGAGCCTGGTCCAGCCTGTAGTCGCTTAATCAGGGATGCAGACAGGACCACCCCACTTGCCTTACTTGACTCGACGTCCAGGAGTTTTCAGTTTCGCCCCGGAGACAGGGAAAGCAAGACCAGGCCCTCCTTCGGAACAGGAGAATGGCACTTGTTCAGTGGGTGGGGTTTGAGCAGGATTGCACAACGAATGGGCTCCGGGATTTTTCAGGGCTCTGGCGTGGAGAACTGCAGAAGGGGAGGGGGGCCCTTGGAGCAAGGAAAACCCCCTTTCTGTTTTTTGCGTTGCTCTTGAACATGTTGAAACGTTCAATTCGTTGGACATGTGCCTTGAGCATTCAGGGTATTTAATGTTACTTAATTATGCATTTGAATACCCTTAAAAATCACCCCTGTGTGGAATTACAAAATAATATTTTTCTAATGTGGCTAATGAACTTCAAGAAGCCTGACAAAAGGTTGGGTCAGCACCTAAGCAGTGTCCACAAGGAGCTTGCGGTGGGGGGTCGGTGTCTGTCTTTAAGGTAAGGCATTTTCCTGTCTTGGGGTTAGAAGGAGGTGTTCCTGCTTCTCAGTTACCTCTCTCTTTTTCTCTTTCTCCACGCGGAAAGAAAGATCCTGTACTTGCCGGACTGAAAAAAGAAGTTGCGGACCAAATGTACCCTAGGGATTCGGCATTGTCGCTGTGGACACTCCACCTCTTCCTGGAGGGTGGGCAGCCAGTCTCGGTGTTTGATTTTGTAGTTCACCCAGGGGAGAACTCTGTTCAAAAGCCACTGCAATTCAGGACATCAGTCCTCTTTTGTGCCACTGGGATGGGATAAGGACAAAAAGGAGTTGAATTAGGGACAGAAATGCAACCAACTAGTATTTCAAACCTACCAGATAAGAGGTAATGACCTTGAGGCCCAGAGCTCTGGTAACAGCTAGATATGTATAGTCTGAACCTCCTTGTCTGTCTGCTGTCTGTTTTGATGTGCTGAACGCATGCTTTCTTCTTATTGGGGCATCTTTTCCTGTCTGATTCCTTCTCTCATTTAACCAGCTGATGACATGGGATGGTCATGCATGGCTAAACCAGTGGCTTTGAAGTGGATTCCAACTTATGGGACCCCATGTGTGTCAGACTAGAACTGTGTGCCCTAAGGTTTCCGGCTGGTTGGTTTTTCTCTTTTTCCCTCAAGCACCTCACCAGTCCTCTCTTTGGAGGTGCCTCCGGGTTGAGTTTCAGCTGTCAACTTTATGGCCAGCAGCCGTGTGCATTAACCTTTGTTCCACTGAGGAACTCCAAATTCAAGAATGAGGATTCGGTTTTGAATTTTCATTTTTAAAAAAGAATCAAATGAATAGCTTGTATCTGTAAACATCAATGTTTTTATTTCCTCTGGCTCCCTGACTTGGAGGGGGGGGGGGCGGAATCCTACCACTCTCACAGAACCTCTGCCTTCTTTTTCAGGGAGGAGAAAGGACATTTAACAAATTGGGTTTTTATTTTTTTAAATAATGAAGGGATGAAAAGAAAGAATAATTATTCTTTTGTCATGGTTGGACTACAGTATCCTACTTGAGTTCAGGACAATTGGAGAGGGACTTGATTAGTTCCTGGTGTCTTAACTGGCCACTTAGTCACTCTTGACCTGCTTTAGTTAAGTGTGGCTTTGTTTCTTAACTACTTCGATGTGAATGGGTCTCCAGGAGTGACTTTTTTCTTCTAAGGTTACTATCGAAGGAGCCAGGGCTGCATTGCGTGTTACTTGGGCTGCTAACTACAGGGTTAGCAGTTTGAACCCACCAGATGCTCCACAGGACACAGAGGAGGCTGTCTACTTTTATAAAGATTTCAAGTCTCAGAAACCCAAAATGGCAGTTCTATTCTGTCCTGTAGGTTTCCTGTGAGTTGAGAATCGACTCAATGGCAGTGAGTGAGGTTTGTTTTTTGAGACTAATGTGACAGTTCATTTTCAGGCAGTCGCAGCTAGCCCCATATGGCTATTAACTTAAAATGAAGTAAATGTAATTCCATTCCTTCACCTCACTACCCTCCTTTCAAGTATTCACTAGTCAAGGTGGCTTATGACTACTGCCTGGGGCAAAGAATAGATCTAGAACCTTATGTCCTGATGTAGAATTGATTTCCCAAGGTTGGTTTTGCATTTTGCTTGGGAATGGTAAAAAAGTATCTTAACTATTATTGAATTTATTTTTAGGTACATAAAGATATCTGGAATATGGGCCTAAACTAACAAAGCGCCTTGTGGTTTTGACAGCGTGTGTACACATCATTAACCCTCTCTGCATCACTCAGCTCCTGTGGAGAAGGCCGGGCTGCTGTCATTACATTGCCCTCGTTTATGAGCGAGAAACTGCTCAGCACGGTCAGGCAAGATGCCCAAGGGGTGAAACCAAGCCTGGGACGCAGTAATCCCCTTTCATCTGCACCACAATAATAGCCAGGGTAGTAGTGGGTCAGTATTATGGATTTTGGAGTCGGGACTCTTGGCTCTCTGCCACTTAGGAGCCTGGCAACCTTGGGCAGGTTTCTCAGACTTCGTCACCTGTAAAGTGGGACTGATGTTCCACTGAGTTTTACTTGAATTGGCAGTAAGGGCATATGAAAGATTCCTTTCCCTGACTGTTAGGGTGCTATGTCCAAACACAATTTTCTAACCTTATTTTGGCTTCTCAGAACCGCATGCAGGGAGGAGCTACCGAGAACCTTAGGTTCGGCAGGAGTGTGTGGGTAGGAAGAAACTATTGTACTGTCTCTGTCCAAAGACGCCTTGCCGTTCCCCTGTTCTAGAATAATAGTTAAGTCATAAGCAAAGTAAAGCGATCTTGTGTTTGCAGATTGTTGTCAAGTTGTGTCTCCACACTTTGGTAGATTTCATTTTCACATTGAAGCAAAGGACAAGTAAGAGGCTACAGGGTACATCACATTCCTTTAATCATGCTATATATCTAATTCACTCATCATGGTGTTAGCAGAACATGGTCTCCATGTTGTTTTCTGGATCATTTATATTGGCCTTGACAAGACCTGTTTACTTTGAAAAAACGTATGTCAAACTTGAGTGATAGAAAACAAAAAGGATTTGTTTTTGAGGGATCCTGATCAGATTTTATACATTTTGGAGAATTGTTTCAAAGGAAAGAAATTTAAGTCCTCGCTATTTTGTGTGCTGTGCTAGGCACAGGAAATGTACGTGTTTTCTAATATCTCTTTATAAGCCCACGGCAGGATCAAATGTGTTGTCATCACGTTGATTCTGGCTCTTAGCGACCCTACAAGGCAGTGGAATTGCCCCATGGGGTTTCCAAGCCATTGAAGCATACTGCCAGAAGTGGGTGGTGGGTTTGAACTGCTGGTTTTTCAGCTAATAGCCAAGCTCTTAACCAGTGGGCCACCACTGTAAACAGGGCACAGGAGGCAGTGATGTCATCCGATCTCTTTGTCCAATTTCACAAAGAGGAAAAAGTATCCACATCAACAGCCCAAGACTGATTCTTTTTTTAAAACCTAATCACCAATACTGACATCAGCTATCCTTCCCAGGCTGCAACTTATTTCTCTACTGGGTTCAAGAATCTCTTGCAGGGAACACACAGAACTCACAGCTATAGGCTTGATTCATTAGGCAGGTAGCAATCACAATTCAGAATCAGGAACAACTTAGAATATAGTTCTATGGCCAGGATGGCTCCTTGGCTTTGCTTACAAGCCAGCCTCTCCCTAACCCACGGGGGCCTCTCGTAGCAGCCCAGCCTTGGCCCTCCTCGGTCAAGTGTTAGGAAGCTCTTTAGCTCCTCTGGTACATTCCTGGGGGCTCTTCACTCCGCCAGCCAGCCTTCGGTCTGAAGACACTCAGCGCTCTCACTCCGGGGTCCTCAAAGCCCATTATGAGGTCTCCTGCCTTTCTCCTGGTGCTGCTACTGCTGCTTCTCACTTTCTTGCTCTATCTCTGGTGTTGCAGGTTTCTAGTTCCTGGATCTAGAAGGTTCTTTGGGTTGGGACCCTGGGTCCAAAGGAGGCCCTCTCCTCTCGCTCTTTTTTTTTTCTTGTCAGGATGACTGATGAATTTTTCTATTTATTTTGTTTTGTTTTTTAAATCATTTTATTGGGGACTCGTACAATTCATCACAATCCATTCATCCATCCATTTTTTTGAAGCACATTTGTACATTTGTTGCCACCATCATTCTCAAAACATTTTCTTTTTCCTTGAGCCCTTGGTATCAGCTCCTCATTTTCCCCCACCCTCCCTCCCCCGTCCCTCACAAACCCTTGATAGTTTATAAGTTATTATTATTTTGCCATGCCTTACATTGTCTGACATCTCCCTTCACCCACTTTTCTGTTGTCCATCCCCCAAACTGGTGACTCATTTTAGTAAAACTGGCCAATCTTATTTGCATGGCCCCACCATCACAGGGGTGCGCCATTCACCTTATTTTCATTATTAGCAAGCTGGCCGTTCCCCTTGGGGTGCCACAAATACCGTATTTTCATAGTCCCACCCAGTCATAGGAAAGACCAGACCATGGCCCCAGAAAGACTTCGTAAAAGCAACTATTGCACCAGACCAGAAAGTTCAGTTAAACAAACAAACAGCCTCCACCCAAGTTCTTAAATAACACAGCTTTTAATCAATGAAGTTTTCCCAGTAAGCCAGGGACTCAGGCTTCCTATTGTGTTCTGTTCCAGACTCATTTGTCAGGGCTGATGCAAGTCGAATACCTCATTTTTTTTTGTCTTCTCCAGTTTTCCTCCGTACCTTTATAAATCTAGTAGGACTTTGAACAGTAAATCATAAAATTCAACATCTGCCAGCGAAGATCTGAGAATAAGAACATCAACAAACTACATGCTGCTGCATATTAGTAAAGATAAAGTGTACCACAAAATAATACCCCAAAAGTGGACCATCAGAAGTATGATTTGTTGTAGCTTGAATGCCTGATCAATTGGTTGTGTAATTAATCGTGCAGTGGATATGCTGGGCTACATTCACACTCTTTGGCTCCTTTTGGTTCTTGCTGTGATCATAAGTAACTCATACATGATTTAACTGATGTGTATAAAGTGTAAAGCAGTATACAAATTTCATTCGTATTTACCCACATAAGAGAATTAGCTACGCTCACACTTTTTCTGATAGGGCATTTCTAGCAGCGGCTCAAGTATGATTAGGTGATCTTTACAATCCAGCCAGATACTGAGACTATTTTTTTATGATGCAGTCTATTTTTTAGATAAAAATCTGCTGACACTTAGATAGCTTACTTAAATTTTATTGCATGAAAGAAAAGGCATAAGAGATCAGTGCTGTTTTCCAGCTCTATCAAAATAGACTTCTGAGTATTTATTGCTTTAGGTGTTGATTTGCATTCTTTGTTCTGTTGCCAAATTTTCCCCAGAATGACGCTCACCCCGCCCCCCCAAGCCCCCTCCCTTCATTGGCCATGTGTGATACTGACGTGAGTGAGCTCCCTGCTTGCAGAAAGGTCAAGGTTTGTCAGCGAAAGAAGGGACAGTAGCTTAGAAGTGAGTTTCTTCAGCGCTTTTGGATTGAAATGAGACAGTTAATGAGAATGTGTGTGTTTGTAAAATTTCCTTATTTAAGTCATATTTTAAAATTCTTTAGGCTGCCGAGATATCATTCCTGTGTTGAATTCCTACTTTCTCTGCTAATTCTTACTCGTAGTGACCCTTTAGGATCGAGTATATTTGCACCTGTGGGTTTCCTAGCCTATAACTCTTCTCAGGAGTAGAAAGCCTCATATTCCACAGAGCAGTTGCTGGCTTTGAACTCTGACCTTGTGGACGCCCTGGAAGGTTAGCTATTGTTCACCCCCTCTTTAACTTTAGCAGGCACTAGAGGTGTCACCGAGGGCCCAGGGGAGTCTTGAGCCTTACAGAGTGACTCGCTTGTCTTTCTTTCCCATAGGCCCTGCTGTAAGAGGTTTGTTGCCCTGTCACTCCTGGCAAAGCCACTTCCCAGTGTAATCCGGGTAAATGGAAATGTAGTGTTGGGGAAGCTGCTTGTTGTTTCAAGGTCCAAGTTCACAGAGACCCACTTGACTTCTGTTCAACAAAGTCCACACACCGTGGTGTTAATAACAAGCTAAAGTGGTCTGGATAAGTAGGACAAGTAAAACGAGAAGGCTTGATGTTTTAGAAGTGCCTCATGATTTGCCCAAGTGGAGCTGCGGAAGGGTGACTTCTTAAAATTGGGACAGGGATGCTCCACTTAAGATAACCCATAAAAGTAGAGGCCCATTTTACATGTGGAGCCTGAGGCTTGAGCACTGGAATTGTGTGCCCCGGGCCCTGCCCCTCAGCAGACTGGGTCAGTCAGATCTGAGCATACTGAAATGGCTGGGCCTGTGAAGACCTTTGAGTTTCTGGATCCTTTTGTTGTGGAGATCAATTTATGGGCTATTACAAGCCTCCTTCAGATTGTGGGTAATCATCGAACAACAGGTTTAGAGCTAGAAGTCAGTTTGCAAATCATGGTCAGCATGCTTGACCTTGATAAAGGCAATAACCACAGAAGTTAGATGTGAACTTGAATGCAGCCATCCTTATATTAAAAGGTAAGTGACGGGCTGAGCCCCAGTGGCGTAAGTGGTTGAGTGCGGGACTGTGACCCGTGGGCTTGGTGGTTCAAATCCAGCAATAGCTCTGAGGAGCAGCATTGGGTAGCGCCCACGACCACCGGGACAGTGATGCCGAAAAAAAAAAAAAAAGGTAAGTGACATGTAAAATCTTAATATGCAGCATGTAATCACAGAACTAGCTACCACCATTTTGGAGAGGAAGCTGGGAAAGTGGCCCGACTAGGCCTTCATGAGGGCCTTTGGTTCAATCTCATTGTCTCGCCAGTGGGGAGAATCAGCTCCTCTCATCCCTCAGGTTAGCAAAGCAGCTTGCCTTCTTTCTTCCCATTAGCCTACTGATGGTTTTCTGTTCTCCATTCTATTATATACTGTAACAGATACCTTGGATCTTTTCTTCTGCCAGCATGGAGGAGTTGGAACAAGTCTTATAGCTCCCCTTGCATCTGGTTTGTGTCCCTCCCCGGAACTCCATCATTGCCGCTCTGGCCTCACACATTTGTGTCTGGTTTGTTACAGCTTTACTGAGATACAACTTACAGGCCATGCCAGTCACTCAGTTACAGCGCCCGAGCCCATGGGCTGAGTGTGCTCACAGAGCTGCACCACCAGCACACATTTATGAAGAGTAGTGTATGTGGGTGGAAGTAGAGAATATGCCTGGCAGAACATATACCCATCCAGCAGTGTCTACATGTCCAATTTAATGACATAGGTGGCATCCTTTAAGTTGTGCCACCATTCTCACTCTTTTTTTGTTGTTGTTGTTTTTGGTTTTTTTTTTGGGGGGGGCGTCACTGCCCTCTGGTGGTGGGAGTAGGAGGCCCAGCCTGGCTGCTGGATTTGAACCTCCATCCCAGCGGGTCGCAGTCCTGCGCACAACCACTACGCCACTGGGGCTCAGCTCTCATTCTTAGGCTTTTGCCAAGGCATTCCTCCCTCATTAACAGAAAGTCACTGTCCCCTAAAAAGTCCTGTCTAATCTTCCAAGTTGCTGTTGTCACTCTGATGTCATTTACATAGATCCATAAGCGCATATATGCGCTCAAGGCAGACATACCTAGGTAATGAAAGTGGATGTTCAGTCTTAGGACTTAACTGGATATTTTTGGTTTAAGGATAAAGAGCACCTTAAGACTAATTTTTTCCTGGGCTGTCTCCCGTCCTCCAGGGTTCTAGCATGTCTGGAGTCCATGGGAATTTGAAATTCTGTATTTCCTCCTCTTGCTCAGGATTTGTCTATGGACTTGGATCAAAATGTTCCAGAATGATAGCCAGGCATCCCGTTCCTCTGGTCTCATGACAAAGAAGGATCTGCTGCTGCTGCTGAAGGCAGTTAACCTTGCATACCATATCCTGATATCCCTGACTCTCCTTCCTCTGCTTCGCCTGACAGATTTGTTTCTAAACGAACTTGGGAGGAACATACTCTCTGGGATGTTGTAGATACAGTTAAGAGTTCAGTCCCAGCTTTTCCAAGTCTTAGGTCGGTGTCCTGGATGAACAATTAACTTCAACTTTCCTGATTGCAGAGGCTGTTTACTTGTTAAAGGTAAGCCAGTTGTGAGGGTAAAGAGGAGACAGATTCAATGCAGTTGCCTTCTGTCTCCTGAGTGGGCCAAGAGCACTAAAGCCAAGGGGAAATGGTCTCTTCCAGTTCTCCTTCACACTCATGTGGGCTAGACTGAGTGGTGCACACTAGACCAAAAAGGTAAATGAGGCCAATGTGTGTGGCCAGTGGGGAAATTAGTGTTAATTGGTCAGAGACCAGGTGGCTTTCTTTTTCCTCTTCTCCCACCTGGTCCCAGGACACTTCCCTAGTGGTGAACTGCCTGGTTATTGGTGCCCAGAGTGGTGGTGGTGGTGGTTGTGTGTGTGTGGGGGGCTCTCAGGTCTGTCTTGTTTTGATTGAGCAGGTCTTTTAATCTCTATCCTTGTTCCCGCCACGCTAGGGCAGCAGTCCTCACGCTTTGGAGTTTACACTTTTTTACACACTTGAGGACTCCAGACAGTTTTATATGAGTTGTAGCTAAAATAAAGTGACCAGACGTCCCGCTTTTTAACAATGTCCCGCGGTGTTTTAAAATTAAAAAAATATATATTACAATACTATTTCTGCATTCTATGAACATTTTTTTTGTTTTTTTTTTTTTGTTTTTTGGGGGCAACACTGCTCTCTGGTGGTGGGAATAGGAGGCCCAACCCCACTGCTGGAATTGAACCTCCGTCCCAGTGGGCCGCAGTCCCGCGCACAACCACTACACCACCAGGGCTCAGCCCTCTATGAACATTTTTGTTGCTCCATAAAGACCAAATTTTTAATCAAGAACCCACCCCCGGTCAATGATGTCCCGCATAAAATTTGGTCACTTTAAGTTAAAAGGAATCACCATATTGGAAATTAGAGCCGCCCCCCCCCCAAT
>PVJH01030017.1:0-25302 GCA_004026705.1 Nesogale talazaci
ATTCTAGCCATTAGTGAGATGAAATGGACTGGTGTTGACCATTTTGAATTAAGAAATCGTGTGGTTTACTGTGCTGCTGGCATCGTATCCATCATCCACAAGGATGTTTCAAGATCTAATATCTAACTATGTTCAGGGAAATCTGATCAATATAATTATTATTCAAATGTATGCACCAACCACAAAAGTTAGTCATAAAGATATTGAAGAATTCTACCAACATCTTCAGTCTGAAATTGATCAGACATGCAATCAAGATGCATGTTATTCTTATAGTAAACACTTGCTAAACAGGAATTATTATTTCTTCATTGGCACTTGATAAATCTAGGAGTCTAGGAGTCATTACAGCCATTCTGTTCTCAAAGTCTTTCCAAAATAAACTCTCTCCTCAATACTCATATATATATATGTATATACACACACAGAGACGCGCACACACACACACACTCACACACATGTGCACACACACACTGATTCAGGTCCCTGGGTGATTAAAAAATTTGCATTTGGCTTCCAACCAAGTGCAAAAAACATTGGACTCCCCCAAAAATATATGGAAGAAAGACTTGTCAATCTGTTTCCATAAAAGTGCAGTCAGGAAACCCTCTAGAGCTTCGTTCTACTCTGCAACACAGGGAGTAACTCGCTGAAGTAACCTACTGGCAACAGGCTGGATTTCTTTGAATTCACAGGTTCTTGATTAGTAACCTAAAGGATGAAACTGCATGTACATGTCACTTTCTGATCCCAAATTCATTTCTTTAAAGAAATGTAAATAATGATTTTTTAACTTCATATGAACAAAGAGATCAAAATAAGCAAACAATTTCTTAAGGGGAATGTGTTAGTCTGGGTAAACTAAAGAAACAGATTTCATAGACACTCATATGGATATAAGGGTGTGGTTTATAAATAAGAGAAACAGGACATCAAGAAAGCATCCCAACCCAGTCCAGTTCAAAGTCATAAGTCCGATATTAGCCCATATGCCCGATATCAGTCTATAAAGTCTCCTTCTGACTCACAAAGTCACAGGTCAGTGGGTGCAGAATCCCGGCGCTGGCAGGGGTCTCCCCATGGCTCCTTGCTTCCAGGACTCAGGGTCCATCAACAGCATCCAGTGGTGGTAGAAGCAACTCAGCACTGGCAGTGATCTCCACATAACTTCTCCAGCATCAGAGGTCTGGTTCCGCCAGGGTAAGGCCATGTGACTTCTCCTCCGACTACTTTACCAAATACGAATTTCTCCAGGGACTTGTCTCTCCTGATCATCTATCTGAAATATGAAAGACAACATCTCACCATCCTTGCCTTGAAGGAACACTCTGGCCATCCTTCTTCTAAGATATGTTTGTTTGTTTTTTGGCAGTCCGTTTAATATTCTTCCTGGAACCACAATTCAAACTCACCGATTCTCATCTGGTCTTCCTAATCAATGTCCAACTTTTACAGACACATGGGGAAATTGAAAATATGATGGCTTGGGTCAAGTACTTTAGTCTCCACAGTAACATGTTTGTTTTTTCAATACTCTAAACAGGTCTTGTGCAGTAGAATTATTCAATGCAATGCATCTGGTTATTTCTTGACTGCTGCTTCCCTGAGCATTGATTGTGGGGCCAAGAAAGGCAAAATCTTTGATTACTTAAACCTTTTCTCGATTTGTGAGAATCATGTATTCTAGTATTGTGAGAATTCTAGTATTCTTTACAGTGAGTTGTAATCTATACTGAAGCCTTCAATCCTTGATCTTCACCAGCAAGTGCTCCATGTCTTCACTTATAGTAAGCAGGGTTTCATCATCTGCATATATAAGCTTATTAATAAGCCTTCCTCTAATACTGATACTGAATTCTTCATTAGAAAGTCAAGCTAATGATGATTTGCTTCAGCATACCATGCATCCCTAAAAATATCACTGACAAAACCACAAAGTGCCTCACGACAGGACTGGACCTAGACTTCTGGTGAGGAAGAACAACCTCTCAGATATCCCTTTGGACCAAAGGTGAAGGTCTCATGGGGACCAGAAGCAGACCTGGATCTGTATAGGGGTTTTTCTTTTTCCCTCTTTCTTTTTCCCCTCACCTTTCCTTTTTTCAACCATATGTTTTCTTATTGTCCATGCTAGGAAATGGATGGTTTGCCTAATTATATGGGTTGGATAATGTATTAGTCTGGATAGACTAGAGAAACAAGTTCGTAGACACACACATGGATACAAGAGTATGGTGTATATATATATGGAATGGGACATTAAGAAAGCATCCCAATCCAGTTCAGTACAAAGTCATAAGTCCAATATTAGCCCATATGCCTGATACCACTCTGTAATGTCTCCTTCTGACTCACTAAGTCATAGGCCAGTGGGTGAAGAGTTGCAGTGCCAGCAGGAGTCCTCTCATGGCTCCTCGCTTCCAGGGCTCAGGGTCCACCAACAGCGTCCAGTGGTGGTAGAAGCAACCCATCGTCGGAGACCCAGGGGTCTCCACACAGCTTCTCCAGCTTCAGAGGTCCAGTTCCATCAGGGCAAAGCTGTGTGGTCTCTCTTGCAGCTCCTTCAGCTCCTCGGATGCTGTCATCTTGTCTTGTCCATAGTTCATTGTCTCTGAGACTAACTCCCAGCAACTGGGGAGATAGTTTCTCATCTCCATGAGGGAAATTTCCCAGAAGTCCCAGGAGAAACCATGTCCACACGGAGGATCCATTGACTAGTCAACGGCTATCTCCAGATTAACAGGCTAGACTCCACCCCTACATCTCAGTCATGAAATTAACATAAGCACATGACTGCCACAGAACATGGGAGGAAAGTCTGGGGAGAAATCAATGGGACCAATGTCCCTGGAATGTAGAGTGGGAAGAAGGAGTTGGGGAGAGGAGTGTGGTGAGTGGACAGCGTCATGAACAGGGGAACAACTAGGGAAGAGGAACCAGCATCTAGGAGAGGGTAGATTTCCTGTGAGTATTAGAGCAACATCAAGCTTGTGAAGAGAAAGCGCCAAGAAGTGGAAGAAGGAGGAAAGTGATGGCAGGGCAGGAGGGGGCAAAAGAAAACAAAACCAAGCTCTAGAAAGCAAAGGTGTACATAAGGAGATTAACAGAGGTATGCACTTATGCAAATACATGAATCCATCAAAATAGTGGTATTGACCAATATACATATATTTATAAGGCAATACACTGAAGCTGCAGATGGGCCTTGGGCCTCATCTCATACCTTCCCTCAATACAAGAACACTGTTCTAACAAATTGGCATTCTGTGAACTCACCCACCCACCACTGCTCGCACGATTGCTGAAGACAAAATGGGTGTATAAGAAGATGTGGTGAAGACAGAGAATGGTGCCCAGCTATTAAAAGATACAGTGTCTGGGGTCTTAAAGTCTTAAAGCTAAATAAGCAGTCATCCACAGTGAAGCAACAGATTATCAGTCGCTTAGATACAAGTTAAGGTTAAAATTGAAGAAAAATTTTCTGATAGGTAAGAGCCGAAATACAACCTTGAGTAACTAAAGCCTATATTTTAAGAATATCTCAAAAAGAGGTCATTGAAAACAGAAGAAAGGAACAAAAGATCTAACTGGATGTATGAAGACACTCTGAAGCATGAACTGAATGCTGGGTAGATAATGCAAGTGATAGAAATGGTGACGGTAAAAAATAGGTTCAAACCATTTAGCTGCTTCTCCAATAATGAAGTAGCTGGCTTCTTGGGTAAATGTTTACAGGGAAATTCTATGAGGCACTTCTGCTGTGTCCTATAGGGCTTATATGATTTGGAGTGAATTCTGCAGAGCACAACAGAAGTTACTTTCATCTATTACATGTACATAAGTATATACGTGTACATGTATATTCAATGCAATTCATATTATTTAATATTTTTATTTATTTTTTAATAATCATTTCATTGGGGGCTCTTACAACTCTTATTACAATCCATACATTAACTGTATCCAACACATTTGTACATATATTTCATCATTCTAGATATTTACTTTCTATTGAGCCCTTGGGATCAGCTCCCCACCCCTCCTCTCAACACCCATGGTCTCTTGACAGATTGTAGCTTGTTAATATTTTCAAATCTCACACTGACAACGACTCCCTTCCCCTCTGGTTTTTGTTTTTCTTCCCCCTGGATTGAGGGTGTGTGGTTATGTGTCACTCATTGTGATCATTGTCCCCCTCCATTCCTTTTTGGTATTTCTATTTCCATTCCTTTTCCTGGTTTCCATGTGCTGATCTGGAGGTTGCTGATATTAATCTTCCCTATCATTTGTTCCCACAGACTTAGTCTACTTGACTCCTATATACTCCATCCAGAGAAGTCTAGGTATACTTGCAGTCACTGTTTAGGTTGTTAAGAAAGGATATTGGTGACAAATAAGTCGTTGATCTTGCAAATTCTATCATTTACCTTATTTTCCAATGATTTACCCTCTCTCTTAGTTTCCAACTTTCAAATTCCAATCATCAGTGTAGCCGGAGCATGGCTAGAACTCGGATACAAATCAAAACTTCAAGGATACACATTCGGGTCCATATGATCTGCACACACGTGCATATTGACAATCAAGGAGACAGTTCTTGAAAAGAATGTTCATACTGCAGTTTGGTTGATCTCTGTTCTTTGCTTTGTAGCTTGTATTTTTTATCCAATGATTTTATTGGGGCCACTAAAAGGTCTTAGAATATTCAATACATCATTTGAATCAAGCATATTTGTACACATGTTGCCATCTTCATTTCCAAATATTTTCTACTTAAACCCTTGGTATAAGCTCCTCTTCCCCCCCCTTTTAATTAATCATTTTATTGGGAGCTCATACAACTCCCAACATGATCAATACATACATCGATTATATGCAGATCACATTTGCACACTTGCTGCCTGAAAACATCCTCCCTCCACTTAGGCCCCCAGGACCAGCTCCCCATATTTCCCTTCCTTCCCCACTACCCCTCCCCCATGAACCATTAGTAATTTACACACTGTTATTACTTTTTCATATCGTACACTGTCCAATGGGTTCCTTCACTCACTTCCCTGTTGTCCATACTCCAGAGAGGAGAATATATATAGATCCTTGAAATTGGTTCCCCCTTTCTATTCCTCCATCTCTCCACTCTCCTGGTATCACCACTCCCACCACTGGTCCTGAAGGGATCATCTATCCTAAATCCCCCATGTTTCCAGCTCCAGTGTACACCCCCTGGTCTAGCTGGATTTGTCAGGTAGAATTGGGATCATGATAGTGGGTGGGAGGAAGCATTTGAGAGCTAGAGGAAAGTTGCATATTTCATTGTTACTACACTGTACCTTGACTGGATCATCTCCTCCCTGCAACCCTTCTGTAAGGAGATGTCACTTCACCTATTGATGAGCTTTGGGTCCCCAATCAGTACTCCCCCTCATTTATAATTATATAATTTTTAGTTTTTGATGCCTGATACCAGATCCCTTCGACACCTCGTGGTCACACAGGCTGGTGTGCTTCTTCCATGTATGCTTTGTTGCTTCTGAGCTAGATGGCCACTTGTTTACTTTCAAGCCTTTAAGACCCCAGATGCTATATTTTTTTATAATCAAGCATCATCAACTTTCTTCATTATCTTTGATTATGTACACATTTGTCTTTAGTGATCATGTCAGGAAGGTTAGCATCATGGAATGCCAATTTAAGAGAACAAAATATTCTTGCACTGAGGAACTACTTGAGTAGAGGTTCAATGCCCATTTGCTATCCTAATACCAACTCTATAAGTATGTGTACATTGAGGCTGAGCCCCTGTGGTGTAATGGTTGTGTGCTGGACTGTGGCCCATTGGGTTGGCGGTTCAAATCCAGCAGCAGCTCTTCAGGAGCAAGACTGGGCCTCCTACTCCCACCAGAGGGCAGTGATACCCAAAAAAACAAAAACAAAAAAAGTATGTGCACATTGATCTATTTCCCCATTGTCATATATAAATGTTTATATATATATTACTTTAGAATTTTTGGTTGTCATCATTCTTCTATTTTTTCTGGTTGCTTCATCTTAGGGTGCCTTTTTTGTACATATTTTTACCTCTGCAGGTCTATCTAGTTTAGATAGGCTAGATGAACAGTCAGGAGCTGAAAATGATGGAACTGATGGTTCTGAGGCAGACATGGGAAATGGGGAGGAGGGGGAAAAGAGGTGGTGTTGACCGGTGGAGATAAGGTAACAACAAATGATTCAAAATCAGAGTAGATTGCATATTTACAGCACCAGATAACCTGATTTTTTAGATAATGTTGTTTCAAGAATGACACTTATCAAATTTAAGATAGTCTGAATAAATGCAACCAGTCACGTATTCCCAAATTTGAGTATGAATAAAATGAAAAGACACAGCTCAGTCCTTGGTTGCATGGCTGAGCAAGCTGTAGTCCTCTGCTTTTTTACATGTTCATTCCATATGCTTCTTGTTCCTCTGCAGCTCCGTTCATTTATAACAACACATCAGTAATTACCACTGCACTTTGTTTGCACACTTGATCAGTTTCAGACTTAATAATTCAGTACAATTCTTCAAATTCTTTACCACTTGCTTAAGTGGTTGATGTGCAAATTTGAATAATGATTTATTCACAAAAATTTTTAACCATTTTATTGGGGACTCAGACAACAACTATTGTAATCCGTACATCTACCCATTATGGCAAGTGCATTGGTAAATTTGTTGTCATCATCACTTTCAAAACATATTCTTTCTACTTGAGCCCTTGGTATCAGCTCCTTCCTCATTTTTTCTTCTCCCTCCCCTGCCCACCCTGCCTCATGAACACTTGATAATTTACAAATTATTATGTTTTCAAGTCTTATACTGAAAGATACCTCCCTTTACCTATTTTTCTGCTGTCTATCCCACTGGGAGGAGATTATTGTGATTGGTTCCCCTTCACTCCCCTCACCTTACCCTTACCCTCCTGTTATGGCTACTCTCAATATTGGTCCTGAAGGGTTTTTCTGTCCTGGTTTCCCTGTGTTTCCAGCTCTTATCTGCACCAGTGTACCATGTCTGATCTAGCCAGATTCTTAAGGAAGACTTGAGGTCATGATAGTGGGCTCAAGGGGAAGCATTAAAGAACTAGAGGAAACCTATATATTTTATCAATGCTCTACTGTATTGTGGCTGGCTAGTCCCCCCACCCCCATACTTTTCTGTAAGGGAATGTCCATTTGCCTACATGTTGGCTTTGAGTCTCCACTCCACACTCCCCCACCCCACTCAAAATGACATGATCTTTTATCTGGGACTTTGATGCCTGATACCGGATCCCATTGACACCTCATAATCTCATGTGCTAGTGTATTTCATCCATAAGGGCTTTGTTGCTTCTCAGTTAGATGGCTGCTTGTTTGTCTTCAAGTCTTTAAGACCTCAGATGTTATATCTTTTGGTAGCCAGGTACTATCAACTTTCTTCACACATTTGTTTATGCACCCATTTTGTCTTCAGCAATCCTGGTGGGAAGATGAGCATCTCATAATGTCGGATTATTAAAACAAAATGTTCTTGCTTTGAGGGAGTATTGAATAGAGATCCAGTGTCCACCTGCTTCCTTAATACTAAATCTATAAATACATGTACATAGATATATTTCCCCATCATCATATATAAATATAGTGACATATGTACATGTCTGTATTTGGACTTATATAAATGCTCTTTCCCTCTTAGTTCTTTCCTCTATTTCCTTTTACTTTCCTCTTGTCCCACTATCATGTTCAGGAAAATATTAATTTTTTATCTGGACTTGCTTGTATGTGCATACTTTGCCATCAGACAGCATTGTACTTCAAGATAGATTTTGAAATATTGATTTTAAGGATTAACATGACATCATTCCTCTTGAATTTGTTGTTCCCAGCATTGTAATATACATGATTGTCTGTGCAGAAATAACTAATACCCATGCATATCAGCTCTCTAACACCTAAACTATCCATCTTTATTCATTCTATTTCATTCCTGATGACTTCCAATTTTCTTAGATTCATCCTTCATATATTTCAGTTCCAACTACAATCAGATGTTTTCAGCTGTTTATTCTAAGTCATGTTTTATCAGCAAATGAGTGAATATCCAAAAGTCTTATTCCATTCAAGATTAACTCTACCTTGTGGAAGCAGCTCTTGTTCAGGCATATTTTTTTAAACCGTCCAGTCCCAGGTACTCCTTTTTTGGTATTATGTCTGACAATGTTCCACTGCTATTCATAAGATTTTTCAGTAGCTAATCTATGAGATGATTAACATCATCTAATGAGATTTGTTTGCTAGGAACTCAAGATGACTAACCCGGGACACATAATAAAGAGATAAAGCTTATTACACAACAAAATTAAAACAAAGACTGTCAGCCTCACATATACACACTTTCACACACACACACACACACACAATCTTCAATGTGCTTTGATCCCTAGGTTAAAAAAATAAAAAATAAATCTTTGAACATTAAATTATAAAGGTCAGATTTGAATGTTTTTTACCATGAGATTAGAAAATATGTTGTCCTCAGGATGGCTCAACTTCTCTCTCATTTCATAAATGTAAGGAAACAGAATGTCTTAGCACAATGTCTAACTAATCTATGAGCAGCAGGCATCCTATTCCATTTATCAGCAACACACCATGGGTTCCCACTAAATACTTTTTGGATGGATGGATTAATAATAAATAAAATAAAATAGTTTCACCAAGAGTGAGTACACTGACATGGACTTTTATTTAACAACATACACGGTGATTATAAGCATAAACTAGTTTGACAATTCTATAGGCAAACTTGCTTAACTTGATCATTCAAGATACCAAAAGAATCTGCAGTGATGAAGTTAATCTCAAATATATACAAGTACACTTTTGTGAAGAAGACAAAGAAAATTGCTCATTTACTAGTAGGAATATATTCTTCCTTAGAGAAAGAATTACAATAATATTTATATATAATATTTATCCTCC
The DNA here is from genome assembly GCA_004026705.1 of Nesogale talazaci. NCBI lineage: Eukaryota > Metazoa > Chordata > Mammalia > Afrosoricida > Tenrecidae > Nesogale > Nesogale talazaci. The sequence continues at coordinate 9,004 of PVJH01030017.1, forward strand.
AAAGTGCTAAAGTATCATGCGAGAACCCAGAAAGTTTTTAACATTCTGTTTTAATAAATGCATACAGCAGCCAGTAAAGACTCTAGATTTCCTATTACTGAAAATATCAGTGAGAATATTTAAGACCTTCAAATCTTGAGTTATCTAAATTAGGGGAGAAATTGGCATCATATAATAATAGTACTTAAACCCTAAAGTCCAGATGAGCTTATCTGAATTTTAGAAACTTGAATAGAATATAATGATTCTTCTTCATAAACGGTCCAGTAGGTACTGATGGCCAATACCGTGAGATTGAATACAGAGGTTCTTGTCATCTAAGGGAGATTTGGGGCTACAACACAAATGTAATCAGGCCAGAACACAGGAGATAGAAGGGGGAAGAAGTCAGGAAAATCACCTCACCAAACTCTTTACAAATCTGACATCCCGACATCGTCTAATGAGGTTTCTTTGCTAGGAACTCAAGATGACTAGCCCAGGACACATAATAAAGAGATAAAGCTTATTACACAACAAAATTAAAGACTGTCAGCCTCACATATACACACCTTCACACACACACAATCTTCAATGTGCTTTGATCCCTAGATTAAAAAATAAAGAATAAATCTTTGAATATTAAATTATAAAGGTCAGTTTTGAATGTTTTTCCCATGAGACTAGAAAATATGTTGTCCTCAGGATGACTCAACTTCTCTTTCATTTCATAAATGTAGGGAAACAGAATGTCTTGCACAAACAGCCAAGAAGCTAAAGAGAACTGTCACTCAGATTCTTGGGCCTTAGAAGCTTAAACTCGACTTTCAATTCAGTTAATATTCTTTAGCAACAAAATTTTGATTTGTTTTTGTCCTGTATAAAGTATAATTTATCCAAATACTATTTTCAGTTACCAACATTGCCAAGAGACAAGTTTTAAAGGGTAAAAGAAATAAAAAGGGAAATAGTTGCTTTTGAATTAACTCTGACTGAAAAGGAAGATACTTTGGGTTGTAGAGAGAGAATTCTGAAGAGAAAGCTATCATTAATTTTTATATTTTTGGACTGAATTAATTTAACTTAGTCCATGGTTTGCTGGCATCTTGGGACCCTGCTCTAAAATGTTACTTTATGCTTTTAACATATATTTTTTTATTTTTTATTAAGAGTCATATTTCTTACGGCATTTCACTAGATAGAACTAGAATTTAAGACCTTTAAGAGTTGCTTAGCAGTAGAAAATCTAACTGGGAGAGCATTTTCTTTGTATTAGACTTTAAAGTTGAACTAGGTAAATTTGTTGATAGGGTAAAACATTATTTGCACAAACATCAAAACTGTTTGATCATCTGTTTGATCTCAATCCCTTACTTTACTATTGTATGTTTCCAATTCCAATTTCGATGAACACCTTTGAATCTGATAAAAATCCTCTTAATATAAGGGTAACTTTAAAAATTACCCTAAAATCATGAAGGTTTATTAAAAAATATATCAAAATGTGAAGCTATAGTTTCACATGTCCTTCATTGAGGTCCAATCATTTCTTTCAGTGGTGTTTTCCTTTCTCACCCTCCCCTAAAGAATGCTTTCGTTTTTCTTTTCTATCATGTCAGATAGCAGTTTGGACACCCTTAGGATTTCAAACCATGTTCAAGTGTTCCTTTTAAGGTTGAGAAACAATAGCAACAAAAACAAACCTTGAAGGGCAAAGTCATAAGCTAGGACAAGCCTTTCTACCCTCAACGAATTAGCAAATGCTTTCTCATGATGAAAAAAAAATACTTGACATAACATCCCTGACATTCCCTCACCAACGCACTTCTTAATTTTCTTCAGATTTCTTCTTAATAAACTCTCATGGTTGCCTGTGTTCTTTGAAAAAATCTATCAAGTTTCCCCTTTTGGAATCTCCCCCCAAAAAGTCACTATAACCTTCTAAGATGACCTCTTTGCCTTGAATTTGATAAGCCCAGGAGATTCCCTCTGAAACCAGTTTTAATGGGACTTCTTTTTTAACCAATACAACCTCACCCCTCCCAATTTACTGATATTGAGTTGAGGTAACCCATAGCATCCTTATAGGACAGGGCAGAACTGCCTCTGTGAGTTCGCAAGACTATACCTCTTTACAGGAATAAGAAGCCCATGTGTTTTAAAAGCACCCTAAGAAGAGTAAGGCCATGTATTACCAAGAAGACTGGTCCCCAGCCATCCATTTATTGCAAAGATATACTGCAATATGCTTTGTTTGCACTAAATCTGTTCATATCTGAAGTCGAACCCTAGAAGCAATACTTTTTGATACAAAAATATACATATACTTATAAAGTACAATGTGTGTACTTGTCATTCAAGTCAATTACTGCATTTTTGTAAATGTATACAGAAGTGTTTAGATTCCCTGTTCCACTCGTCCTGCACGTTTAACATCAATCCATGTTGTAATATATGCCACTGGCTTGTGGCTTCTCATTTTTGGCATACTACCTTAGATTGTGCATCCACCTGTCTCCTCATCGATGGACAGCCAGGTTCCTTGCTTTCTGGCTCATTCACTCCCTGCCACGGAGTTTATTCCAGTTCATAGCAATGTTGCATTGGGCATCCTCATAATGCTCTTTAGAGAGTTCTTTGGAGAGTAAAGATCCATAAGTAGGCCTGCCATAAGCAGGCAAGAGAGTCCACATATACTACATAACTGATCTTTTCTCACTGATTTGTGGCATCATCTTTTCATCATATATCAAATTCTACTTACAGATTAGTCTTTCTTTGTAGTTTCTACTTTGCTGCATATATATTCATATATCCTATTTCCATTGTTTTAGTTGTGTGTAAGTGCTGTGAAATGTGTTCGGACTCACAACAATCCTGTGTATCACAGTAGAAGACACTACTTAGTCTTTCGCCATCCTTGCAATTGCTCTTGTGTTTAAGCCCAGAGTTGCAGCTGCTGTGTCTCTCCATCTCATCAAGTCTTCCTCTTTTTCTCTGCGCTTCCATACCAACCATAGTGTACTTTTCTAGGGACTGGTCTTTCCTGACAGCATATCCAAAGTATGTGAGATTAAGTCTCATCATCCTTGCTTCTCAGCAATTGTTTGGTTCTACTTCATTTAAGAGAGATTTGTTTGCCCTTTTGGCAGCTCATGGTACTTTCAGGGAACAGATGGATGCCACATCTCACCGCCTCTGTCTACACAAAGGAGAAAGAGACTCCATCCTCACAAACCTCAGGCTGATGGTCACATGGCTTGTGTCAGGCATGCCTCCACTCTCCGTTCTTCTTTACCAGCTGACACCAGCTGTTCCTTTCTGACAATTCACTTTTCTGCTAGGTGCGATAGTTCATTGCTATGTTAGACAAGGTTCCTTAGAGAAACAAAACCAGGGCATTGATGATATCTTGTAAGACATCTCCCCGAGGCAATGCTACAGAGGCAGTTTCACTTAGTGCTTCAGCTTGAACAGTTTGGTTAATCTGCTCAGGTGTGGATTTTTTTACTGATAGTTGGTCAATCCCCTCCCATGGCCCAGGTGGATCTATTAACTAGGCTGGTTCAAGTGATTCTAGAGCAGGGGTCCCCAAACTTTTTAAAGAGGGGGTCAGCTCACTGTCCCTCCATCTGTTGAAAGGCTGGACTATAGTTTAAAAACAACAACAAAAAATAACAGTGAACAAATTCATTGTGGGCCTGGGATGAATCTGCTGCTAAGAAGGACAGCAGCAGTGGCAAAAAAACATCCAGTGGGCCAGAAAAATGTCCTCAGTGAGCTGCATGTGGCCCACAGGCCAACGTTTAAGGACCCCTGCTGTAGAGGCTCACTATCCTCCTCTTCTGGATCATCATCCCATACCTTCTCATCCCATGTTTCAAGATCCCCATTCTTTCCTATTAATGCCCTTACTTTAATGTCATACACTGTTCTAGACCTGAAATTCAGCTGATGCTGTAATTCAGCTACTTATATGACGAGACTCTGGGTTTGTTTTTCTGCAATGCCAGCAATATTACTAGAGAAGGCTCCCCTTTGTGTCAACTCTCTCTTGCTTTCTGGTGATTAGACCAGTATGTGGCTGCTAGTTCTCTCCCTCAACTTGCTAGTTCTCTCCCTCTTCCTATGCTTGTCTTGCTCCCACAGAGTGGCTGATGGCTTTAAACTGCTTACCTTGACATTAGCAGCCTACCTTATAACCACTATGCCACCAGGGCTCTTTTAGCCAGGGAACTTGCAACTAAGACTGAACTAATCATCTCCATTAACATTTACACACCCTGTTCACATGGTTCCATCCAATTGTTCGGTGTGAATGAGCCCAAGAAAACTCTATGAACTATGATGTGGAATTGTGGAATAGTGTATTGTCAGTACTCTGGACCCCCAAAATAAAATTAAAAATCTGTCTAGAAAGAACTGCAGCCAGTATGCTTGTTGGAGGCAAGGATGATGAATCTTCATTGCACAGACTTTGGACTTCTTTTCAGAAGATATTCATCTTTGGAAAGGGGCATTAAGTTTGGTAAAGCACTAGGACAGTGGAAAAGAGGAAGTCTCTCTTTTTTTGGGGGGGGGGGACATCACTGCATCTGGTGGTCGTGGGTGCTACCCAGTGCGGCTCTTGAGAGCCACCGCTGGATTTGAACCCCCAACCCTGTGGGCTGCAGTCCCGCACTCAACCACTTATGCCAACAGGGCTCAGTCCAAGAGGAAGTCTTTCTGTAAGATGGTTTGACAGAGTGCCTGCAACAATGGGCTCAAGCATAACAATGATTGTGAGAATAGAGCAGGACCAGGCAGTGTTTCATCTGTTATCCAGAGGGTAATGATGAGTCACAACAGACTCGATGGCACTCAACAACATCATAATACTTAGGATCACCATGAATCAACTGGAAGACAATTAACAACAACATGGCACTTGCCTGATTTGAGGAGCAGTCCAAATCTTTTGTTTGACTCATTAGAACCTCAACCAGCTGAGAGCTTCTGTCTCTCACATCTCTTCCTCCATATTGAGAGCACTTGTGGCGGTCATGTGCTTATGTTAATTTCATGATTAAGATGTAGGGGTGGAGTCTAGCCTGTTAATCTGGAGATAGCCATTGAGTAGCCAATTGGGCCTCCGTGTGGGCATGGCTTTCTCCTGAGACTTCTGGGAAATCTCGTGGTGTTTCCCTCGTGGAGATGAGAAGCTATCTGCCCAGTTGGGAGTTAGTCTCAGAGACAATGAATTATGGACAAGACAAGATGGCAGCATCTGAGGAGCTGAAGGAGCTGGAGAGAAAGCCACACAGCCTTACCCTGATGAAACTGGACCTCTGAAGCTTGAGAAGCCACCTGGAGATCCCTGCCAACGCTGAGTTGCTTCTACCACAATTGGATGCTGTTGATGGACCCTAAGCCCTGGAAACAAGGAGCCATGAGGGGACCCCTGCTGGCACCAGGACTCTGCACCCACTGGCCTGTGACTTCATGGGTTGGAAGAAGACATTATAGACTGATATCAGGCATATGAGCTAATATCAGACTTATGACTTTGAACTGAACTGGGTTGGGATACTTTTTAATGTCCTATTTCTCTTGTATATAAACCGTGCCCTTATATCCATATGCGTGTCTATAAATTTGTTTCTCTAGTTTACGCAGGCTAACACAGCACTTAAGGCTTAAGTCTTAAGCAGAGTGAACATCTTGCAGTACATCTAGTGACCTGCATGTTACCCTGCCTCTTGGCTCTGGGATCACAGGGAATGTGGCTCCTATCTTAAAAGAGCATCTTGATCTGCTGCTGAGACTGCTTCCCTCACCCACCTCCACTCCTTATTTGATGTCCATATTGTATGTCGATTCTTTATTATCTCCTTTCAAGGTGAGAAGCACTGGTAGCTAGTGGTTTATGATAGGTAAGCTTGTTGTCCCAACATGGCCAAAGAAGAGAGGTGGGTCTGTTGTGCTGACATAGCCAATGAGGCATCTATGTGGGCATGGCTTTCTCCTGAGAATTCTGGGAAGTCTCATGGTATTTCTTAATTGAAAAAGAGACTTGGCTCAGCCTTTTGGAGTCGGCCAACAAGACAAGATTGAAGCATGCAAGGAACTGGAGGAGCTGGAGGAGAAGCCACATGGGCTTGCCCTGATGGAACCAGATTTCTGGGGCCAGAGAAGCCACAGAGAGACCCCTGTCAGCACTGAGATGCTTCTACTACCAAAGGATACAGCTGATGGACCCTGAGCCCTGGAAATGAGGAGCCATGGGGAGACACTGCCATCACCGGGATGCTTCTACTGCACATGCTTCATGAATCAAAAGGAGATTTTATTGACTGGTATCGAACATGTGGGCTAATATTGGACTTATAACCTTGGACTGGACTGGGTTGGGATGCTTTCTTAATGTTCCATTCCTCTTATATATATAAACCTTTTCCTTATATCCATATGCGTGTTCATGAATTTGTTTCTCTATTCTCTCCAGACTAACACATGGTTGTACACTGAACAGCAATCAGGATGGTCAGCAGTTCAAAACCACCTTCTCTTCTGCAGGAGAAGGATGTGGCTTTCTAACCTGACAAACAGTTAGGGTCTCAGAATGTCACAGGGGGCGAGTTCTACCCTGTCCTATAGAGTCACTCTTGAGTCTGCATGGACTCAGTGACAGTGCATTTGGGGTTTTATTCCAGTCAGTCCCATCCTTCCTCATTCTTTTTCTCTTTATCTCTTCCCAATTCTACCCTTCAAGTTCTGCCTCTATTGCCCGAGTCTTTGCTTATTTGTTAGTTTTCATAAGTTGTTAGGAAAGATTCCACATACAACTTCTTTACAATACATTGTATTTTGTCATTGCTGTTATGGGCATAGGGTCTGCCCACGACTTAGGGCAACTCTGGGCACAATGGCTAGGATGCTGCCTGCTCCTGCAGTGTCCCCAGGGGATCTGGCCATTGTGATCCTTTGAGTTTACACTCACTGCACTGACTTTGGACTTCTTATCAGAAGATATTCATTTCTTAGCTTGGGGTCTCCTGCACAGAAGGAAAGAATTCTGTCCCCAATCCTCCACTGCTTCCATGCCGTAGCATAGAAGTTCTATTTCTTCTTAGCTCTGATCAAAATTATACTTAAGTAATTAGTCATTGAATTCATTTTTTAATATCAGATGTCCCCAATAGATCAGAGACCATCTAATCAGAGAACATGCTTCTCTTGTTTGACACTGATTTCCAGCAATTTGCAGCCAGTAGACAAAGGTGCCCTGGTGCAGTGGAGTATGTTTTTTGCTGCTAACCCCAAGAACAGCAAGTCAAATCCACCAGCTGCTCCAAAGCAGAGAAATGAGACTTTCTGCTCCTTAAAAAATTTATACATTCAAAAAATGTATACCTTAAGAAACCCATAAGGGCAGTTCTCATCTACCCTATAGTTGCTATAAGTCAAAATCGAGTCAATGGCAATGAGTTTTTGAGTAGGTACTTAATAAGCATTGTTAAGTAAATGAAGAAATTAATCTTTATTCTCAACTATTCATCTGTTGCCAGACAATAAAATGCAAGCTGTTAAGATATGTGTTCAATTACATTGTCATTTTAATAGAATCCATATATCATTTAATCAACCACAAAGTAGACTCCATCTTTCTTCATTCCAGAGTACCTCAAACATAGCAGATCCATCTTCATAAAGTATCCTTCTGACCATGACAATCCTACCCATGGACACCTTCACTGGCCCTTTTTTTCTTCCTTTTTTTATGCCTGTAGAATGCAATCTTCCAGGCTTGGCATCTTAAATTAAATGCTCCCATTTATACCCAGAGAGCAAATCTGCAAAAGTGCAAAGGAGATTTCAGAAGATCAAATGAAGCACTGAGACTCAGAAAGAAGAAATTGCACCATGTCGCATATGATACCAGATGCTAACTGTCAGTTTGACAGGGATGTTGATTCCATTTCCATGACACCGTGCTGTTTCTCCAAACCCCTATCATGACTGTTTAAAGTTCCACACTATTTAGCCAAACAAAATTCTACTTCCCACCTCTTACTCTCTGCCACTGATAATTCCCTCCTGGCATGCTGATTTCCAGAATATTATGGTCTTCTAAATCTTACTTACTTTGTGGACTCTGGAAACCGAGGATGAGCAAATCATTTTTATTTTCTCATATATTTTAATCCTATCCATCTTGTGAAGTTTTACATAAGAAACAACATCTCAGAAAGCTCTCTTGTTTATCCCAGAACAAACTGACCTAATTGCCCCCCAAAAATTCCAGACTGATTAAAATGTATAGTCATATAGACTGAGTCCCAGTAACAGAGCCCAATATCTGTTCTAAATCTATTTTATGAGGGGCATCACTGCCCTCTGGTGGTCATGGGAGCTACCCAGCCCTGCTCCTGGAGAGCTGCTGCTGGATTTGAACTGCCAAGCCTACAGGCCATAGACCTGTACTCAACCACTACACCTCTGGGGCTCAACTCCTAAATCTATTTTTTAAAGAATTCAAACTTTGTTTCCCAACTTCACATGTAAGCCTATAGAGTCATGGGACTGAATTGCAGTCAATAAGAAATAGAAGAAAATGAAGTACGGAATTCTTTGGAAATGTCCTTAAAAGAAAGAGTGTGCCTTCCTCCTCCTCTGGTTTGCTGCTTACCCAACCTAGTAGTCCGGTAACCATCATGGTTCCATTCTTAAGGAATGAAGAGAAACTGCACACAACAGTAGGAACATGAATTCTTCACAGTATGGAAAATGCTATTACACTTGGTATTGCTTAAATGTGAGGGAGAAATAAACATTGATCTTACTGAAGCTATTGCTATTAGGAAATGTTCTGTTACTTGCACCTAAACCTAAGCCTAATTTAAATAATGCCTACCATTGTTGCTGTGATTGTGTATCTTTGTGTTCATTGCAACCCATATGTAAGAGTAGAACTTCTGAGCTTTCTAGATTATAATCTTTCTGGAAGCAGATCTCCAGGGCATTTTTTTTTCCTATGGAGCAGCTAGTAGGTGAAACCACTGGCCATTTGGTGAGTAATCAAGTGCCTAGGCAAATTTTTATTCATAATGATCTTTGAAATTTTTATTTTCCTTACAGTGAAAGCAATTTAAGACTTCCTGGTGCTGCAGTGGTCAAGCACTTGCTCACTAAACCGAAAGGTTGTCAGTTCAATATGTCCACCAGCTCTCTGTGTGAGAAATCTGGTGATGTCCACATTACAGTGATGGTTAGAGGTTATTTCCACTAGACACTCCTGGCTAAGGGTAAGAGTGAAGCTCAACCTATCCATTGGGATGAAGTCTAACAACACTTCTTTGTGTATGAGAGAGGGAGAGAGAGAGAGAGAGAGAGAGAGAGAAATTAAGCAGAGTCAAACTCTCTTTGGCCCTTTGCCTTCTGCTGGAACTGAGTAGTCCCCTCTGCTTCCTCCATCTCCTGTTGCATCACCCACTCATCTCAGGAGTTCTCAGAAGAATAGGAATGGTGGATTTCTTTGACCAACTTCAGATTTAGATTGCCTCTGCCAGTCTGTGTGCCCTGCTGTCTCTGCTTCACCATCCTGCTTCCTGTGGTCAGTTTCCACAAATCCAATGAAGTCTGGCTTGAACTGGACTGGACTTAATTATTTCAACAATGGTGTAAGTCACTTCTTGGCATAAATGTCTTACAATACACAATATATACATGTCATTGGTTTTGCTTCTCTGGAGCGCCCAAGCTAACACAAAAACCTATGAGACAGTTCCAGTCTGTCATTTAAAGTCACTGTGAGTTGCAATTGACATTATAGCCCTCAACACTCAAGAAAAGGAATGTACACTTATTACGGGTAGGCAGGGGTTGTTTCTTTGTTTTAGCATGAACCCCTTTTGTTCCCCCTTGAATCCAGTTATATTGAGTTGTTAGGTCTCCTAAGCCCTTTACGTTGACAAAAGTACAGTCAAGCTAACCCTAGAAAATGATAGGCGAGAAGAGAGCCTAGTGAGAGGTGAGGCCAAATTGTAAAGGGCTTTTTTAAGGAATGTTAAGGAAAGTGGGATATGTCCCAAGAGTGAAGTGACACCCAAAAGTTCTGGCAGGTAAGTGGCATGATCAGATTTGTGTTTAATATCACTCTGGCTAATGTGAAGAGAACAACTGAGCATGGCTCATTAGAAGGTCACTATGGTAAAAGATCACGGAAGCCTGGATGAGGATAAGGATCACAGAGATGAAGTGACAAGGACACATTGGAAACATATTAAGGAGAAAGGACATGAATGTCTGTGTATCATGGCCTGATTAATTGTTGTGGTTGTAATTGTTAACTACCATGGAGTCGGTTCTGACTCGTAGCAATACAATGTACAACAGAGTGAAACACCACCCAGTTCGTTGCCATCCTCACAATTGGTTGTTATGTTTGAGTCCATTGTGGAAGCCATTTAGTCAATATATCTCGAGAGTCTTCCTCCTCTGTACTCACCCTGTATCAAGTGTGGTAATTAGATTTTATGTCAACTTATGCCAACTCTGTGTGGAGGTAAAGAAAGAGCCCAATCTCTCAGTCTCACCTCCTTGGTGGGGTGTGTGTGTGTGTGTGTGTGTGGATTTTTTGATTAAAGTGAGAGACACAGGGAACTGCTCTTATTTTGACCTTCACCTTCATCCTTACTGGGACTCTGTGTCTACCTCCAACGGAAAATTCAAGTGGGCCATCCAGCCCTGAGAATGGTTAGCACCCTGCCTTATTACCACTAGGCTTGAATTCAAGGGACCTGAACCCAAAGGCCTGTGAGCGCCCAGCTTACTATTTCACTTTTCAGCTTCAAGCTGCATGATCTGAAGGGACCCCCACTATCGTGAAACCCATAGGCTTGAATTGGACTGAAGTGGTAAATCTTCTTGATAGAAAGTTTCTCCTTGAGAAAAAGTTTTCTTATTCATAGATGAGTGTCACTGGCTTGTTTCTCTACAGAAGAGATCCTCAAACTGTGGCATGCGGGCCACCTCGGGCCCACCGATGACATTTATCCAGCCCACTGGATGTTTTTGCTGCTGCTGCTGTCCTGCTTAACAGCCGACTCATCCCAGGCCTGCAGTGAATTTGTTCATAGTTGGCTTTTAAAAAAAAATAGTTGAGCCCTCTAATCGTCTGAGGGACAGTGAACTGACCCTGTTTTAAAAGTTTGAGGACCCCTGCTCCAGATCACCCAAACTCATATATCAAGTATGATGTCCTTTCCAAGAACTGGTTGCTCCTGACCTTTCTAAAGTATTTGAAGCAAAGTATTACCATCCTTGCTTCTAAGGAACATTCTGGCTATACTTCTTTCAAGAAAGTTTTATTCTTCTGGCAATCCACAATATTTTCAATATTTTCAATGTCTTCACCAATGCTATTTCAACTGAATCAATTCTCTTGCGGTCCTTTTTTATTGTTCAAGTTTTGCATGCCTTTGAGGCAACTGAAAATGCCCTGGTTTGAGTCAGGCTACCCTAGTCCTCAATACGATGTCTTTCACTTTAAAGAGGTTTTTTTATATAGGGGATTTGCCCAATTCAATACGTCATTTGGTCTCTTGACTGCTGCTTTCATGAGCGATGATTGTACATCCAAGTAAAATGAAATCTTAGTAACTTTTAACCTTCTCTCCAATTATCAATGATAGTGTTCATTGGTCCAGTTGGGAGGATTTTGTTTTTCACCACATTGGGTTAACATCTACATTTAAGGTTGAAATTTTTGACTTTCAGCAAGTATGCTAAGTACTCCTCTCTTTCAGTAAACAATGCGGTGTCATCTACGCACAGTAGAACCCTGGGACTTGACTGCATCAGTACTTGACACAAATGTGGATTTCGACACAAAATGTGGAGAAAATTGTGCGGTGGAGCTCAAACAAATATCAGAACTAGACCAGATATGTGTGATTTTTTTCCTGAGCCTGAAAGTCTTTTTTATTATTTTTTTTAATTGGAGGCTCAGACAACTCTTATCACAATCCATCCATCCTTTCATTGTGTCAAGTACATTTGTACATGTGTTGCCATCATCATTCTCAAAATATTTGCTTTCTACTGAACCCTTGATATCAGCTCCAAATTTTCCCCTCCCTTCTCACCCCCTCCCTCATGAACCCTTGATAATTTATAAATTATTATTATTTTGTCATATCTTACACTGACCGACACCTCCCTTCACTCACTTTTCTGTTGTCTATCCCCCAGGGAAGAGGTTATATGTATATCCTTGTAATCGGTTTCCCTGTTCTACCCTGCCCACTCCTGGTATCACCACTCTCAGCAGAGGTCCTGAAAGGATCATCGATCCTGGATTCCCTGTGTTCCCAGTTCCTATCTGTTCCAGAGTACATCCTCTGATATTACCAGGCTTGTAAGGTAAAATTGGGATCATGATAATGGGGGTTGGGAGGAGGAAGCTGTTAGGAACTAGAGAAAAGTTGTATGTTTCATCTTTGCTACACTGCTCATCCCCTCTCTGTGACCCTTCTGTAATGGAATGTCCAGTTGCCTACAGATGGGTCTTGGGTCCCCAATCTGCATGGATTTTTTTGTTCTTTGATGCCTGCTACCTGAACCCTTTAACACCTCATGATCAAACAGGCTGGTGTGCTTCTTCAATGTGGGCTTTGTTGTTTTGGAGTTAGATGGCCACTTGTTTACCTTCAAGCCTTTAAAACCCCAGATGCTATATCTTTTGATAAGTGGGGACCATCAGCTTTATGCACCACATTTGCTTATGCACCCACTTTGTCTTCAACTCTCCTGTCAGGAAGATAAGCATCATGGAATTCCGGATTATTATAAAACAAAGTGTTCTTGCATTGAGAGAGTATTTGGGCAGAAATCCAATGTCCATCTGCTACCTTAATACTAAACCTATAAATATATGCACATGACTCTATTTCCTCATCCTCACATATAAATATATTTAAATATGTGTATACTTTTATTTAGACTTGTATAAATATGCTTTGTCTCCTAGTTCTTTCCTCTATTTCCTTTTACTTTCCTCTTGTCCCACTATCATGCTCAGCCTTCATTTGGGTTTTCGTAATTCTTCTTGGTTACCTTACCCTTGATCAAACCCTACCAGGCCTCCTCACCACTGATTTTGGATCACCTGTTATTCTCTTGTCCCTGGGTTTTTTCAACACCAGTTGCTTTCCCCCACCTCCCTCTCTCCTATGTCCCAATGTTTTCTCCTCCGCATTGTTTATACAACCTACCTTATCTAGATAAACCTGCAGAAATAATAACACGAAAACAAGATAGAACAAATCAAAAAAGAAAACATAACAACAACAAGACAAAGACAAAAAAAGAAAAGTTTAGAAATAGTTGACCTTTAAGAGTTTTCTGTTCGCCTCTGATGGGGTGCCACACCCTGACCCCAAAGTCTATTTTTTGTACACCCTCAGGACTTCCTGGCTCTGCTCCCCTTGCTGTTCTGTTGCATACCCTTAGTGTCTTGCCACGGTGTGGTGAGGTCTCCAGTGATTTCCCCTGTAGGGCTCTGGGTCAGGGAGGGATGTCACAGACACACGTGATTTTTGTAAACAAAAGCAGCTCATGTTTTGATCATTCAGCATTAGTTGTTGTTGTTGTTAGTAACCATTGTTTAAACTTTTTGCAGCTGTGTTCCAAGCACTATTCTATATTTTTCTTAGCTTTCATGGCTTTTTGTGGTTTTTAGATTTTAAAAAAAAAACGGGTCCTAAGAAAGATTTTTTTGAAAAGAATCATCATGATAAGGAACTGGTTAGCCATGTTATTGATATTGTTTATAATAATTTAGTAAACCCTTTTAGAAAACAGTCAAGAAAATACCAACAGCAAACCACATCAGAAAGATTTTTTTTTTCTAAAGAAAGTCAGCCAGGTCCTAAGGAAAAGAGGCAAAGAAGGGGAAAGAACTGGAAAGCAGCTACAGTTGATTTTATGGAAGGGGATTCCCTTTCCAAACAATGACTCTCCAGACCTCCTCTCCACATCCCTGTTCTCAGATCCTTATCCTCATCAGTCTCAAGGTATGGGCCAATAGTAGTTATAAACTTTTTAAATGTTGTGTTTCTTATTTAAGTTATATTATTTAACCCTGAACTTATGTACTTTGAAAATTCTGTGTAATGTTTTGTTTCAAAAGGCAAGGCTACAGTCAAAGCTAGCTAGTTGGGAATGTTTAATCAGTTTTCAGCTATTTCTTATGGGAAAGGTTTATTTGGAAATTGACTGCATCAAATCTCAACAGTCCTACTAGAACAGATGAGTGTCGAGGTCCAGAGTTCTACTGTATTGCATGCTGTTCATGAGTTTTTCTCCAATCTTGATGTCGCATTATTCTTCATATAATCCTCTATGACAAGAAATATGAAAAGACAGGAAGGTTAATGGCTTTTGTTTTTCACACATGTGATATCGAGATTATCTGGAGGCAGTTCTGAAGAAAAAGGGCATGTAAGTGATTTCTGCAGCTGCAAATGGATTAAGAGAACAATACTGGGATCAGAGAGAGTAACCATAGCAATAACAAGTCTTTTATACAAAAGATTGTCATGTTGTCTACTAAGAGAGACTGAAAGTTCAAATGTACCCAGAGTGCTTTAAAGGGAAGAAAGGCTCATGGAGCTTTTGAACTTTTTGATTAGCCATTGATGCACAGTTATATTCTAACACACCTGGGGTCACCTGCGCTTGGAATTGACTCCACAGCAACCATTTTCTGAATATTTGTTTTAAGAGACAGAAAAAGAAAGAACTGAATATAAGAACTTTTAAGGTAGGGGAAAATAGAGTTGCTTACCAAAAAAACTGAATAAACAGGGAAAAGGTGGGAAGAAGCGGAATCACTGGAGAGAATGGGTCAGTGTCAGTTTCCACACAAATAATTAAGCTTGAGAAACTGTCATTAGTTTAGCACCAAGAAGGTCACTACTGACCTCACTGGGAGAATTTTCAGCAGCGTGGAGGGGGTGGGGTTCTCTTCCACTCATTTTAAGAGTAAGCCTGAGGTAAGGAAATGGGAAATAAGTTAACATGCTCCTTTCAAGACATTTTCTTGGCATTTCCTTGAAGGTAGTTTCAGTTGGACAGGGGAATTTCATTTCAAAGATAGTGCTGAGTGTGTTTAAAGGTTAACATGAAGGATCCAGGAAAAGAGAAAGTTAGAATTTATAGGAGAAAGGGGAGACAATCAATTGATAAGATCCCTGAGAAGGCAGGGTCGGATGGGATCCAGAATCCTGATAGAGGATTAGCCTGGGACCAAAGATAAGCTAGCACCTCTGTTATAAAAGGAGGGAAAGAGCAAAGAATGAGTCAGAGAGGAAATGAATTTATGATTTGAGGACAGGAGGTTCTGGACATGGGATGCCTTCTATTTTCTCTATCAAAGGGAAGGTAAGCTCATCTGCTGTGAGTGAGAGAAAGAGGACAGTCTGGGAAGTTTGAGGTATGTGGGAAAGGCCTAAAGTCATCGCTGTGGAAAATGAACAAGAACTGAGCAGGAAACACAGAAAGCGTTGTGTTGAGAGTCCAACTGATGTTAGCCTATGATTTATGAAGATGCACAGAAGCTGTAAATTGTGCTGTTTTTCTCCAACTTCTGTCCCTCTCCTTATGCAAGTGGGGAGAAAATAGACAAAGCATGTTTATTCTTTCTTTAGATTTTCTACTCTTGTCAGTGTGATGATTTATATTTTTCTAAAATTTCTATCTTCTATGTCTATGAAATGTTTGAACTTAATTAGCATGTAATTCTTCATCATTATTCTTTAGAACCCACAATGTTCTCCTTTAAAGCTTTACAGTTTTTTCTCCAATTTTCTTTGATCAATATTCCTGATAACTGAGATATACTCTGTGTTAGTTAACTGTAGGTCCTGTAACAAATGAAAACTACAGAAATCCATTCCACCATCCAAAATCAAGATGTCAGCAGGGTCACATGATCTTCAAAGCCTCTAGGGAAAAATCTTTATGTTTTCCATTTCTAAACCCATACTCCTTTAAAAGCCAGCAGGGTAGAATGGTGCTTGAGGATCACAGTTTTTGTCTTCTATTTAATGAAATATTCTTCCTGTTTCCAATAAAAACATGTGATTATATATAGGTTTCACCTAGCTATTCCAGGAAAACCTCTCCAGATTACTCACATCTGCAAGGTCTATTTTACTGTCATATTTATCATATGTACACATTGTAGAAATGAGCACCATCATGTCTTTGGATATTCAGCCTACTCCCTCCCATTTTCTGTGTTAGAAACATCAGTCCTTCACTGATGGAGAGTAAGAA
>PVJH01030018.1:0-25286 GCA_004026705.1 Nesogale talazaci
CCTCCTTCAACTTTGGATTATATGATTTCTAATCTTGCCTCCACTGATGATGGTGTGGATGTGGACTGAGTTGACATTTCACTTAGATGACTGCTTTTATGGAGGCAAACCTTTAAGACTCCATATGCTATTGGAGTCTGGGTAACCTGATATCTGGGTAACATCTAATTTCTTCACTACATTTTGCTATAGCACCTATATCTTCTTTGTTCCCTTCTTGGGGGTGAACATTAAGCAACGCCATGATGTAGAAAATAATTTTTCTTCAGTTGGATCCAGGATTTAGTGTGACTCCAAAAGCCATTCCTGGATTTATGTTGTTGTTGTTGTTCTTGATATCATTTTCTTGCTTTATTATCTGCCTTTGACTTCCTTTCAGAACCTCCTTGTTAATTTATGGTCAAGAGTCTTATTGATCATCCCCTGAATGTCAAACAATATCCCCTTAATATTGTCTTTGATTAGCCCCAGGAACTAATTTTTTTACGCCCTGATGAGAGGATGATATTGGATCCATGTAGGATAACTCCGTATCACAGAACCTGAATTGTTCACTTGTACCGAATCAATCATTTCATTAATGCTGTTTACAAAAACAATAGGTTAATTGTCAGGGGTAATTTACAATAATAATAACTCAGAATGTCATTCACAGTTTTTCCAGAATAATACATATCTTAATACAGCATATAGGGCATTGATGTAGCAAGAACATGTTTGTCTGCCTACCAACAATTCAATCATCTTGGTGGAGCAGCTATCTTCTGCTTCCTCAGATACCATATATTTTCCCACTTACTGTATTTGTTGGACCATAAGACACACTCCTCCCACCAAAGTGGGGGTGGGGGGTGGGAAATGAGGGTGCGTCTTAAGGTGCGAAGGTGTGGTCCCCCAGAACTTTCGTTTATGATCCCATGCATCCATTGCTGTTTTCAGGCTATGAATCACTGTGTGATCATGTTTGGCACAACGCATGCCTCCCCTCATTTGTTAATGAAAGTGATGATGGTTCTTCACACCACTGTTGAGTTTACACTGTTAAATATGACCACACTTTGCTTTATTTTAATAAATATTTTTGTATACTGGTACTATTGGTTCAAGATTTTTTTTTCTTGTTTTCCTGCTCTAAAAGCTGGGTACATCTAACAGTCAGGTGTGTCTTATGGTCCGAAACATTTGGTATGTCCTCATGCTACATGTGTGTCTGGAATAGAGTGCAGTTCACCCAGTGATGTTTCTGCAACAGGTCTCACTGATGCAGCTTCTGGCACATGATTGTGCCGTGAAGAGCCAGAACTCAGTGTCCCAGCATTCCATCCTGGGACTCCAGAATGCACACAGAAGCCTGGGTCATTGTGCCTCATTTGATGTCTATCTCTAGGGACATTCCCCACTAAGGACTCCACAAATATTTTAGCCATTCTTTTTCACAACTGGAGGTCAGTCCTCACTCTTTTCCTATCAAGAGTCATACAACTGTGTTTCCCCAGACTTGTTTTTCCCATCAGTATTTCTCATCCCACTGGTAAGGGGGACCTCATGGTAGTTGTGCATGACAGTCACTCAGCAGACAACATCCCCATTTCCCTCCCTTGACCATTTGATTCTAGCTGATATGAGATGCCCTCTAACAAAGTGACCTTCAAAATATTTACCTAGAGTGGATGGTGTGTTGATGTCAGTCAGACTCTCTACCTGGACTGTCTGGCTTCCCTGGCCACAAAGCCTGAACTTGGTGGGCACATCCTGCTGTTCCAGCAAGATTTTCTTGCTTCCTTTTGTTTTTTGCATTTATAAAGAAAACTAGCATGCTGATTCTAAAATTTATCGGGGAATTCTAATGGGCACACTCAAGGGAACCTTAAAAAGGACAAAGTGTGGTACTTACACTCTCAGCTATCAATAGCACACGAGATAGTGCAGGGTTGTTGCAAAAATGATAGATTAACTAACAGACCAGGATAAAGTCCAAAAATAGTCTGCATGTATTTGATCAATTGATTTCTGACAAAGCTGGCCCTGTAGGGTATCTGAGAAAAGATGGTCTTCTTAAATGGTGCTGGTTCAGTGACATTGACATGAGGAGAGCAAGTAATGTGATTCTTGCCTCACGTCTTGGGGGGGAAATCAATTTCAGTAGATTATATATCTAAAGTGAAAAGTAAAGCAATGCAGCTTTTAGAAAATAACACTGCTGTTTCTGGGTGCCGCTGAGTTGATTTTAGATTTGCAAAAGATAAGAGAAAATGTTCGCGACCATGCTATTTATAGACATGTCTTAAGCAGAATGCAAATAGCATGAGACGTAAGAAAAAAAGATTTATAAGCGAGAATACATTAAAAAATAGGGATGCATGTACATTAAAAGACATCATGGAAAGAGTGAAAAAGACAGCCACACAGTAGCTATGCAGTCCACTTAGGATACACACAAACTATCCACCTCTCATTGAGGACCCTGCACATTCAGTTGGATGCATTCATCCCCAGAGTGAGTCCACACTTGCTCAGAATTGCTAAGCTTACTTGGGGTGTCGTTTGTCTCCCCGCTCCCTGTGATACCACCTATGCTTGGATTTAGGGACTTCAAGTGGTGAAAAAAGTTAATATATTTGACAGCAAAAGGGTGGAGAATACAGACCACTTTAGAAGCACCTCTGAATAAATGGGGATCCATGGCCACAAAATCAGCTATTTGAACCGCTGGCAAACTGAGTTCTACTCTGACATACACAAGGCCGCCTTGGATTGGAGTTCAATGGAAGGGCAACTTTGTATTTTTTTTTTTTTTGGTAAAAGTTGGATGTTGACAGTAGATTCAAAATAAAATAAAACTTCATAGCACAAATTTCAGTGACAGGAAAGACAAAGAAATAGGGCTTGAGTTATCGCAGGTTTATTACTCAATGTGATCATTCAGAGTTTTTTATTTGTGTCTAAACCTCTAAGCCATGGCATGGAGTATAATATTTTTGTTTCTACTCAACAACAGCAAGACATGAATTGAAACAAGCTAGTATCTATATAGTACCTGTGGCAGTCATGTGCTGATGTTAATTTCATGATGGAGATGTAGGGGTGGAGTCTAGCCTGTTAATCTGGAGATACCCATTGAGTAGCCAATGTGGCCTCCGTGTGGCCATGGTTTTCTCCTGAGACGTCTGGGAAATCCCGAGATATTTCCCTCATGGAGATGAGAAGCTATTGTTGAGAGTTAGTCTCAGAGATGATGAATCACGGACAAGACAGGGTGGCAGCATCTGAGGAGCTGAATGAGCCAGAGGAGAAGCCATTCAGCTTTACCCTGATAGAATCAGACCTCTGAAGCTGGTGAAGCCATGTGGAGAACCCTGTCAGTGCTGAGTTGCTTCTACCAGCACAGGATGCTGTTGACAGACCTTGAGCCCTGGAGGTGAGGGGCCATGGGAAGAACCCTGCCAGTGCCAGGATTCTGCACCCACTGGCCTGTGACTTCATGTGTTGGAAGGAGATGTTATAGACTGGTATCGGGCATATGGGCTAATATCAGACTTATGACTTTGAACTGCACTGGGTTGGGATGCTTTCTTTTGAGGCAGCATCACTACCCTCTGGTGGAAGTGGGAGGCCCAGCCTTGCTCCTGGAGAGCTGCTGTTGGATTTGAACTGCCAAGTCCATGGGCTGCAGTCGCGTACTCAACCACTATGCCACCAGGGCTCAGCCCTGGGATGTTTTCTTAATGTCTTATTTCTCTTATATATAAACCATACCCTTATATCTATATAAGTGTCTATGAATTGTTTCTCTAGTCTACCCAGACTAGCACAGTGCCCTTCCTAAGATGAAGTGTTTTAAACACACCATCTCACTCTGTCCTCAGAATTCCTCCTAGAAAGGCCCTCGCTGCTCCTCTCAGTGTCTGATTCTCTGGGGTTCACTGCCCACGATAGCCTCTGGTGTTGGCTCTTCTTTTCTGCCCCCTGCCTTGGACAGGTGATGATTTTGAGCTGTCACACATATCTGTAGTCACTCTCAAATCACAGCTCTTCTGGCAGGCCTGCACTCTCTAACTCAGGTGGGAAATGCTTTCGCTTTTCACTAAAGAGAAGCGTAAAATAGTGTTCCATGTGTACGAAACCTTGAAACCACAGATATTTGACGTGTATAGGTTCCTTAACAAGTGTACGGACCAGGCCTTTTATTACACACAATTGAGTGAAACACTGCCCTGTTGTGTACCATCTTCATAATTATCGCTATGCTTGAGCTATTTTTGCAGCCATAGTGGCTATCCATTGTGGCAGTCATCTAATCTAGTTTGAGGATTAAGAGTGTAGGGGTGGAATCTAGTCTGTCAATCTGGAGATAGCTAATGAGACCTCTGTGTGGGTGTGGCCTTCTCCTTTGAGAATTCTGGGAAATCTAGGTCTTCTTTCTTGGAAGCAGAAGACACTTCCTTGGAAATGCTCTACTGATAAGACACATGGCACTACACTGATATTCCCCATGCTCTAGGAACTGGAGGATCCACTTGGAGACCCCTGCCAGCACTGAGAGGTTTACAATGCCATAGGATCTGTGGCAGTCACTGTGGAAATTTCTGCACTAGAAGCATAGGGAGACTTGATTCAGTCTCTTGGATATGGTCTAATGACAAGAGACAACACAGCACCATGATATAGACCCCGAGTCCTGGAGATTTTCCAAATAGATTTTCCCAGAGACTGGAGGAGTCAGAGGAGAAGCCACATGGAAACTCCTACCAGTGATGAGATACTTGGGAGGCCACGGGGAGACTGCTACCAATGCTGAGATGTTTCTACCACCACTGGATAATGCTGATGGATGGATCCTGAGCCCTGGAAATGAGGAGCCATGGAGAGAGCCTTGCCAGCCCTGGGATGCTTCTATTGCTTCTACTGCCACTGGATACACAAGACTCTGCACCCACTGGTCTGTGATTGTCCTGGTGACATTGCATGCTTCATGAGTTGAAAGGAGACTTTATAGACTGGTATCAGACCTATGGGCTAATATCAGACTTATGACCTAGGATTGGACAGGGTCGGGATGCTTTCTCAATGTTCCATTCCTTTTGTATATAATCCTTTCCCTTAATATCCCTATGCATGTTTATGAATTTGTTTCTCTAGTCTACTCGGACTAACATAGGATCCAATGACTTTCTACTCACTGGCTTGTGATTATTCTGCATTTGATATCATTGCATGTGTTTTGTGAGTCTGAAGAAGAATTAATAGACTGGTATTGGACATAATGACTAATATCAGGCTTGTGGGCTTGAACTGGACTGGGTTGGGATGTTTGCTCAATGTTCAATTCTTTTTGTATATGAACCTCTCCCTTATAGATATATGCCTGCTTATGAATTTGTTACTCTAGTCTACCCGGACTAACACACCATGTTAGTCTTCATCTTTTTCCCTGATCTTCTATTTTACCATGCAAGATGTTCATTAGTACAATGTGCACAGTATGTAAATTGTAGCCTCACCATTCTTGAGTATAATGAAACATTCTGGTTTTATTTTCTCCAAGACAGATTTGTTTGTTCTTCTGATAGCCTGAGATACTTTAAGTATTCTTTACTAATACCATAATTCAAAGGCAACAATTTTTCTCCAATCTCCCTTAGTTTACCCAACTTTCACATGTACATGAGGTGATTGAAAACACCTGGGTGAGGTACACCTTTGTCCTTAAAATGACATCTTTGCTCTCTGACCCTTGGTTTGAAATCTTCAAACAGATTTTCCTAGTGCTCATCATTTAATTTCTTGACTGCCACTTCCATGATTGTTGATTGTGTGTTCAAGTAAAATGAAATCCATGACAGGATCAGACATAGCATATATGGATTCTGGTCCAGCATGTTGAAATGGGTTCCTTTGGCCTCATTCTCCTGTAAAATCAAACCAAGTAAGGTAGTGAATAAATGAATGAAACGCACCATTCCTAGTGGTGCTGAGCATGCCAAGCACACTGCATTTAAAGAAATGTCACACGACTGGGGAATTTTAAAGATTGATTCCCATTTCTAGCTGTTGAGTTTATGAATAGGTTTTATTTAGTGTGCATTGAGTGGGTGGTCTAATACTATTATTTATTTTCCAGAAAAAGTAGCAGAAGAAAAAAACTTCATCTAAAAATGTACATGCAGTAATAAAAGTATTTATAAATCATTTTAACTTGCCCCAGATCAGTGTTAGCTTACCATATTGAAAATTTTACATTTTCCTATAAATTAAAGAAAGAAGTCTTCATGTGTATTTTTCCCTATGTCAAAATGCACTTCTTCTGCAAGAATAGAATGACTTATTTGGGGAAGGCTACTTTAAAATTCTGAAATAGTAAATGCTGACTTTTTTTATCAATGACAAATGACTACAATGTTCTAAGCAGGTATCATTTATTATTTGATGTCTTGTTTCAATCCAGTTTCCTGTTGATGTAGGATCCTCTTAAATAGTGTAAGAGTGGGGCAGGAAACATAAGACTCCTTTCCCCTGGAAAGCTAAATATTTTAGTCAGGTTTAAAAAGTCTGTGTGTGAGCCCACAGCTGTCATAATGAATGATAATGGTCATTCTCTCAGGATTTGGTGTAGCTGGATCATTTTTCATCTCTATTATTTTTCTGTCATTGCTTTTTAAAAAATCCAACCAGTTGCCATTTTGTGTTATTATGTATGGCCTCCCCACCTCCTTCTTCTTCCTCAAGATGCCTGGGCTGTTGCTATAGCAAAAACAGTGATGAGATTTTTGCTTACTGTTCTTTTGCACCTGCATTTTGAACTGGGAATGGTGTGTGGTTCAATGTATCTTTCTCATATTAACCCTCGGATCTTGCTCGAGTGGGAAACAGAGGGCACCCCTCAATACTATAGTCAACCCATTGATTTTGAACAATACTGCTACCACCAGTGAGCACTTAGGTATACCACTCATTGCTACTGTGACGAAGACTACACTTTTGAATTGAATTTATCTGTCAGTGCTTGGATATCACTTTCCTGAACCAAGTCTGTTGATTCCTTTGTTGTGTTTGGATTTGCTCAGGAAAACTAATAAGGACACATCTCATTCATGTAGTCTGAAACTATTGATTGCTGCCTGCCATTTGCCAGGCACTAGGACGGGTACCCAAAAGAGCTCTGGTGGCGTAGTGGGTTATGACTTGGACTGCTAATTTGAAGTTCAGCAGTTCATTCCCACAAGTCACTTTGCAGGGGAAAGATGAAAGTTTCTGCTCCAGTAGAAATTTACAGCCTCAGAAATCCAAAGGACCTGTTCTACTCTGTCCTAAAGGGTAACGATGAATCAGAGTCGATTTGGTGGCAGTGGGTTTTTGAGATGGGTGCCAAGGACACCATGTGCAAAAGATGAATGTGTCCCCCTTCCCCATAAATGTTGTAAAGATGGGCATGCAGGACATTATAGAAGTAACAAGAATATTTGTTCATCTTACCTAGATTTTAGGGGATCAAAGAAGGCTTCCTGAATTCAATGATAGTTTTCCATTGCTGTTGAGTTAGCTCTGACATATGGTGACCTCCCTGCCAAGTCTCTACACACCCTGTGACAGTCCTCACGATTGTAGCTTGTTTGAGTTTCCCCCATTGAGGGGGCTTGTCTCTAAGTACTATATCAAAATATTTTACTGTGACCCATAGAGTTTTAATGAGTTGATTTTTTGAAAGTAGCTAATTGAGTCTTTCTAGCTTACTTTGGTCTAGAAGCTCTGCTGAGACCTGTCTACCACGAGTGACCTTGCTGGTATTGGAAATGCTGCTAGCATTTCAGCATCACAGTAACACACATGCCACTGCAGTGCCCAAAATGACAGATGAGACAATGAAACAGACAACAAAAAGCAAAGAAAGAGAATCCTGTGTAGTGCCCATTCTTCATACCACCCCCAACTCTAGGACATCAGCTCCCTAGAACATCAGTTTTACCACAGTTTTCCACAGCTCAAAAACTACCAGTAGCTCCTCAGAACCGATACAGAGGCTTGATTCTCAACCCTAAGTGTTTGGTAGGGTCCCCGGAGGAAATCCCCAAACACCAACTGAATCTTAGTATTCTTTTCCTATCTCCAAAGGCTATTTTAACATAGGGCAGGGGTGAGAGTTATCGACCCACAGGACCGAATCCAAACTCCTAAGTTTGATAGTCAGAATAATTGAGTGTCTTAGACTTGTATTTCCTGACTTCTTATAAAATGACAGTGGTAGCACCTGAACTTTTCTAAATTCAAGAATGACCAAGGGATGGGAGGGGGATGAGACTGATCATCAATACAAAGCTGACTCTTATGAAGTAGAGGCCAGACATACCTCTCCTCTCCACACTTTTAATGAATTCTCCCAGAGAACTTGCTACTTCTCTGCCGAGCTCTGTAAGTCATCACTGTGACCACACAGACCATTAAGGGTTTATTAAGAAAGGAACAGCGTACAACTTGAGATCTGGATGAGCCATTTTCACCTTGGAATCAGGATCAGAATCAGGGAGAATCTGGAAGGGTTCCCTGGGGTAGAGTACATCCCCTCTCCACCTTCTGCAGTGCAGGGCAGTGCTCTCAGATCTTCTTAGCCCTGTAAGCAAGCAGGCCCTTCCGTATGCCCTACACAATCCCCCTGGGCCTCCTCTGGACCCTCTCAGGACAGGACTCCTTTTGGTCATGCATGCCCTACCTTAGCTATGCAGGCTTCTCTGTCTTCAGCCTCTTCCCTGCTAGCTGACCCAGCTCACAGTCAGCAGAGTAGTTTGCTCTTCTATCGTTCTCGCATTGGTAGGAAGAGGTCTCTGAGGTCACCAGTCACCACTGCGCATTCTGCTGGGCTGCTCCGGGACTTCTTGCTGTTTTCAATGGTATAGCCCTTGAGCCATTTGATAGCTTCTAAAGAGGATCCCTTGCCTCCACCTCTCCGCTTCTCTGTTCTGGCCTCTGTTGCCTTTCCTTCTTCCTTCCTTGCTTCCTTCCTCCTTCTCTGTCCGACAAGTATCCTGGGGTGGGCGACATACCAAATCTCTTGGTGACTTTCAAGGAATGGTTCTCCCACTCAGGCTACAAACTGACCCAACCCCTCTCCGTATGACATGGTCACTTTGTTCACATCCCGAACTGTCACCACATCATGTGTATAACTATATCGCTCGCTCCATACAAGTGATCTACACAGCAGACTGCAGCCCAGGACTGCTTTTATTCAGTTGGATGAAAGTGATCCAACAGCAAGTTGTTTACAACTTACCTAGAACACATCAAAGAACATGAAGAAAATTTACAAAACTCCACTGGGTATAAAACGAGGGTAAAAGAAACTCTTCAAGATTTAGGGGTGTGTGTGTGTGGGGGGGGTATTTTCTCAAGTTATTAAAAAAATAACAGGCAAAAAAGTCATAGAGAGTAATTCATTTCGCTATGTTATCCTTAGTGACCCTGCATGCATCTCGTGAGTTTCCGCCTCTAAGCCAGACCTCCCAGAAGTCTCCCACCTAGAATGCTCCCCCTTCTAGTTTGCACTGACTGTCCAAATGTGCTTGTTAGCCATCAAGGCCCAACTCCTCTCAGATCCTCAAACCCAGCAAGACCTTCCCTTCGGACTTTCATCTTTCAGTTTTTTTTAAAAAAATAATACTCAAACACAACCTTGTGATAAAACACAAAGGTGACTTATATTAGGTGAGTCTATTGATTGCATTATTTTTTTTTCCTTAAACCTATGACTCTGTCCCCAATTCAGTTCTTGAGCATTTTCTTTGGCACAAGGTTTGTAGGTGGTAGGTGGTTCAATATCTATTTGTTGGTTTTTAAAAGAGTGGATGAACACAATGAATGAAGGAACAGGAATGAAAGCATAGGTCTTTCTGCTCCATTAGAGAGGCAGGGAGACTATAAAGAAGATATGAACACAGCAAGGATGACTGTTAGCTCTGTGCTGTTTCCAAGGGAACCTAGAACTATGATTGACCCATGATGAACCCCTGGGAATGTGTACATCACATTAGTGATTAAAATTAGTTAGTGATTAAAGTATTGGTTATCATTATTACATGTGGGTAAGTAAAAAAAAATGTTGCTACAAAACCATTGAAACAGCAAATATCCAAATATGACTTAAAAAACCTTTACCTTCTCTCTATTTGATATGTATAAGGACATGGTGCAATATCAGACCTTCTCTGACTTCACCTAGGAAAAGGAGAGTCAAATTCCACAGCAACCTAAGCCTCCACCTTCTCACCACTCCTGACACCAGCTATCTCCCCATCAAGCCCTTTCTGCTTCTCAGTTGGATTGGGTAACCCAGTGAAATGACCACACAGGACCCACAGATTCTGCTTATGGTCAGAAGCTTTATAAGGGAAGTTCAAAGGCTACAAGTTAGGAGGAGAAGTGCTCAGAATTGACCCTATTAGCAATCCTTCACAACCCAATTGTGCATTTCTATTAGCATCTTCTCCCACCTCCTTTTATCCAGACCCATTGGGAATAAGTCTTTTGTTGGGAGTTACAAAGTGTATCCCTAGAAGAGCCATAGTAAATGTTAACCACACCAGAGATCTACAAAGGAGTAGTTATTTAAAAGAAGGAGCCATATAACCCAATGTTTGTAAACCAAAATGTTCTAATTACTTCAGGTCTCCTGTTCATTATAATATTGCCATGACTTTTCCCTTTCTCTGCCCCCTCATTTTTTCTTGCTTTTCTTTTGTAACACAATTTTCTAAAATATATGAACCAAGCCCATAGATAAATATTCCTCCCTTTAAAACAATTGTAACAACAAGTAATAGAACTAATACTTGCTTTTAAGACTTAAAAAATGTACAAAAGAGTAACAAAAAAATTCTCCTCTGCCTCTCCAGTTCTGCTATTTCCTGCTCTGATTCCAAGAGGAATCCCTCTCTTATGCTGATCATTCCTGGAACAAAATCCTCATACACAAACCACAAAGAGGCCCCTGTCTCATGCGTTCATCTCTGTCCATCTTGAATGTTGATTGTTGGCATGAATCATCACCTGAGCTTGCTTCTTTCAAATCTGTGTCTTCTTGCTAGCTGTAACATGTAAGAAACACACATGAAAAAGTCAGAGCACTCAACTTTGTTGACCAGTAATTTGGATTGCCCAGAGGGCAGGGAGGCATGATATAGGAATGTAGATGTCATACCAGACAAAAGACTCAAGGCAAGTTTACTGTCGTGTCTGAAATACAGTTACCATTAGTTACATAGTCCCTTATTGGGCAGACTAAGTCGCCCCTCTCAGCTTCAGTTTCCATTTCCCTGTAAGACTATAGGTTGCTTGCTAGTCTCTGAAGACTCCCCAGTCCCATCCAAAGACGTTTTGTTGATAATGTTTCTTTCATTGTGCTCTGACTCTTAGAGGGAGGAGACACTATTAGTTCATTTGTGTGTGTGTGTGTGTTCATTGTTTCACTTTCAGCCATAGCAGGCTCCTGTTTATTTTGAAGGAAGGACAAGAAGGGATGGGAGTAGGGAAACTTGGCCTGACCTGTTGGAGCAGCCTTTTAACTTGATTCTCACTCTTAGGGTTTATTTGTTTTATTCTGCATATACTGTAATTATGCTCAGTTTTGTCTTTGTGTATATCCCATCTGTGTTAGTCTGGGTAGAATAGAGGGACAAATTTCATAGGCACACATATGGATATAAGGAAAAGGTTTTTATACAAGAGGAACAGGACATTGAGCCCAGTCCAGTTCAAAGTCATAAGTCCGATATTAACCCATATGCCTGAAATCAGTCTATAAAGTCTCTTTCTGACTCACAAAGTCACAGGTGAGTGGGTGCAGAATCCCGGTGCTGGCAGGGGTCTCCACATGGCTCCTCGCTTCCAGGGCTCAGGGTCCATAAACAGCATCCTGTGGTGGCAGAAGCAACTCATCGCTGGCAGGGGTCTCCATCTGGCTGCCCCAGTTTCAGAGGTCTGGCTCCATCAGGGCCAAGCCATGTGACTTCTCCGGCTCCTCAGAAGCTGCCATCTTGTCTTGTCCGTGATTCATCATCTCTGAGAGTAACTCCCAACAACTGGGGAGATAGCTTCTCATCTTCACGAGGGAAATATCACGAGGTTTCCCAGAAGTCTCAGGAGAAGGCCATGCCCACATGGAGGCCTCATTCGCTACTCAATGGTTATCTCCAGATTAACAGCCTAGACTTCAACCCTACATCTCAATCATGAAATTAACATAAGCACATGACTGCCACACCATCACACTTTAAAATGCATTATATCGCCAGCATGCACAAGCGGCAATTTAAGATCTTATCCTCAGCATGAAGGTCTTGTTGTTAGCAGTGACGGGACTGGTTTCAGCTCATTGCAACCTCATGTATGACAGAAGGAAAGACCACCCATCCTTACAGATGTTCGTTGGCTTGAGCACAAACATCTGCTGCCATCTACTTTCCATTAAATGGAATCTGGTGGTATAGTGGCTAATTGGTTGGTTGCTTACCCAAGGGTCAGGGGGTTTAAATCCCACCAAGTTTTCTGCAGGAGCATCTGTAAAGATTTGCAGCCTTGACAATCTTATAGGGCAGTTCTTCTAGGCCTTCCATGACCTCTATGAGTAGGAACCAACCCAAGGGTGTTGAGTTTGGCTTTTTGTCCCCTACTGGAGCATAATAAACATTGATAAGTCTTCAAACCTGCCAACAAAAATCTTGTCCATTCTTGATTTTCTTCCTCATCAGAAAATCCAATTTTGAACCTCAACATGCTCCCTTAAATTTGGTCTCTTTGTCCCAATTACTTCACCTCTAGTTGAAGTCAAGGTTGAATACTGTGGTTCTTCATTTTCCAAGATAACTTCATCACTATCCAAGATTTTTTTCCCCAGAATAATACCCCAAGTGGTTATTGTAAGTTAGTAAGAGTCATCAGTTTGGTTTGTGAGCACTTAGAAAAGTTCCATGTTGTTTAAACCAAAGAAACATTTGAAGCATATGGCCCTAGGTCCTCTGCTACCTCAGTTCCTTGATTTCTGGTGAGCAAGAGAGACAGAGAGCAAGTCAGCAGACCAGCAGGCCCTCTTTCTAAAGGCTATGTTTGCCAGAACAGCTCAGGAGCCATAAAAAAACACCCGCATCTCATTCATTTTGTGCCTCAGTGACTGCAATGTGTTTACACAGAGAAGACAGAGCACCTCATTCTTCTCTCTCTCCTCAGTGAGTTTGTGGAGAATGTTCTCTGAATACCCTTCTGTTCAGTAGGATGACTTTTCACCACCTTAATTTCTCAGTCATGACTTCAGGAGCCAGGCTTGAGCAAAGAGAGAACAGCATATTGTTCATGATACCATATGATATATGATATCAACATATCCCACACCTACGTCTATGCACTTCTGATGGTGGTGCCTCCATCCCTCAAATCCGCCCCTGAAGAAGTCTCTGCTTTGATGTGCACCACATCAAAATGAAAGTGTTGCCATTCTTGAGGGACTCCCACCATGTTCATTTTCCATGTTCTTTGAGTTTAGGAAACAAACGGATATGAAAAGGATCTGAAAACCAGGCTTGTAGGTGGGATCATTTGAGGTTTCCCAGGGAAATTCTGGTAGGACGGCACTTGAAGTGTGCCTGTGAAGTGCCAGCAGGTGTGTGGTCACGATGGAAATGTCACTTGGCATGACTTCCCTGGCATTTGCCTCCTAAATGCAGGTTTTCATTTTTCTTCAAACTTGTTCGTAATAAGCCCCCATGACATTCTGTGTTCTTCAAGAAACTCTACAAAGGTGACTCCTGGGCAGTGGGCATCACCTTCTGAGCTGGCCTCTCTGCCTTGAAATGTCCACTCCATTGCCCGCACCTATGTTAGCTGGAACATTGTCTTTTTAAAGGCACCCTAATAAAACAAAGACAATCAGTCTACGTGTCTGTTGCCATGCATAGACTGCAGTGGCATGTTTACACAGGTTTTGTTTGGAATGAGCCTGTGCATGTATGAGGTGGAACCCTGGGAACAATATATATATATATATATATATATATATATATATATATATATATTACTTACTTCCTGCATCCACCATCACAATGGGCCAGACTGTGATGGCTTGTCAGGTTGCTTTGCACAAACAAGATTGATGGTCTATATCTGGTTTTACTTTGGGTTCTTTTCATTTCATTCACCTTTGTTGAATGTCTAGCAAGATCTGCCTACATCTACAAAGTCTTGGACCCCTAAGACATAAGAGACATGTCGTTACTGGAGGGAGAAAGTACTCCTATCTGGCCCCACAAAGGTCTTGACCTAACTTCCTATGTATTATGAGAATAGAAGGTAATGAGATCCTGATTGTTTCATCACTTCGATCCCTCTTTTTCTCCCTCGACTCTAAAGAGACACTTCTTGGATGGGCATGGTTCTCTTGAAATCCTTTGCTCAGCAGCCCTAGTTGTAGTTGTTGTAGTTGCCTATTCTACACAATCCGGTGTGGTATATCCAAAATGGGTTTCTAAATGAGTCTAAGAATTTGATGGCTGCCTGCCACCTTCCCACTGCTGATATCAGACATGTGCCAGCCTGTGGCTTACCCAACAGCATGCGCAGAGGCAGGAGTAAGCTACAGATAAGAAAGACCTGACGTTTGTTTGGCAGTGTCAGCTGATGATGGCCAAGGGAAGTTATCCACAATTTGGGATGTGAGCCACAATTTCCTGAATTCTATTCAGACCTTCCGATGGGGGTGATACGACGGGGGCAGAACAGCACGTGGTGATTGCTTGACTCTCGTGGCTATAATGAGCAAAATGATGAGAATCTTCAAGGAAAAGAGTGGTATGGAAGCCCATGATACTTTGCAAGGCACTCCTGATACAGATGCTTAATTTGCCTTGCTTTAGATTTCTAAACGTTTTTATTTTCTCCAAACTCCTCTGCTTTTGTCTTGAGGAGCTGCTGCAGGCCTTCCTCCCCGAGGTTGACAGTTTCGTGTCTAGAGAAAGCCTGGGAATTTGGGTAAAAGCTAATCGCAGGCATCCTGGACTACCCGCTTGGACTTTGCCCACCGGTTTGGTTTTAATTAGATGATCGCAGCCATCTCTTCTGACATGTCTGCAAGCGGCTGGGGATCCTTGGCGAGGAGTCTGTCAGTCATGCAGAGAGCTCCAGTGGACTGGGTCAAAGAGGTAATTAGCAGCCTCACCTCTCTCACGTGGCCAAGCCACACATCCATCTGCAGGCCCGACAGGGGGATGTGTAGAAAACTCTGAAATGCATAATCTATGTGAACCTGGCTGTAGCTTATTCTCGGTGGAAAGATTTGACACCAGAGTTATTTGACGGCAGTCAAAATGGAGACTGCTTTTGCATCAACCCAGAAACAGTCAGGAAAGCTGTGGATCATAAATTTGGATACATTGATAGTATTTGAACACCCACAACTGCTTTAAATGAATGTGATAATCAATATATGTGTGATACAAGAAAGTCATGTCATATGTTTCTCATCATTTTATATTGTAGAATTGTAGGATTTTTCCCCCCACCCCCTGAAAATATGCAAGAAAGGCAAATCGCTTGTACTCAGCTGGTAACTGAGAGGTTGGTAATTGGAAGCCATCCAGGGGCACCCCGGAAGAAAAGGCCAGGTGGTCTGCAGTCCAGATGGAAGTTACAAAGCCCCTGGGGAACTGTTCTATTCTGCAGCATGGAGTCACGATGGACTGACTGACTCCCTAGGACAACAGCAGTGAGCATGCTCACAGAAAGAGGAAGCTGAGTTTGTTGTAATGGTCATTGCCCTGTGTCTCTCTCTGTTCACTGTGAGTGACCCTGCTGGTATTTGAAATGCTGGTGGTTTGGCTTCTAGAACCACAGCAACATGCAAGCAAACGCATTACAATAAGCTAGTAGATGCACAGGGCATCAACAGGTAGATAACAGATACATACATAGATAGCCATACATATGCATACCTACGTCCATTAGATTTTCACATATAATATAACCACAATAATATAATAATATATAATATATAATATATAATATATACAATATAATATATATTATAATAATATATAATAATAATATAACCATGTAATATGCAGAGTGTACATACAAAACCAGCACTAAGGGAGTTATGTAGTTTGCAAAACACACACACAAATCAACCATGTAATGCATGCATTGTGTACAAGTATCGTCTACACATGTTGGAGCTTCAATAAGTTCTGGGAGATATAAAATTGAAAGATAATCCCCAAACTTTTTGAAGCCCTCTTGTTTATTTCTTTGCAGAATACATCACAGTGGAAACACTATGGTGATGGTGTTTTTCTGTCTATTTATTATTACCTTTTATTTTAGACAATATTTCTAGTCTAGATGTAGTATCAATTTCCATCTGTCTTGGAGCAACAAGACAAAGAGAATGAGTCCCTGCTGATGCCTGTCATAATTGATAAGCCCCACTGGGTGAGGAATCTCTCGTGGATGTCACAAGTTCCTGAGCTGTGTTTTTAAAAGGGCACTAGGTTTCAAGCCCAAACAGCAAGCCTTCCCTCAAATCCAACTTACAGACTAAACAATTGTACAACAAAACATAGTAATAGCTCATACATAAGTTAGTTTCTTAATATTGTTCAGACAAATAAATATTGTTGTTCTTAGTCTTGGAAATTATCAAAGCCAATTTTGCCCCTCTTATTGAAGCTGTGGTGGCACAGTGCAAAAGGTTAGTGATTCAAACCCACCAGCCACTTAGTGGGAAAAAGATGAGCTTCTCTACTCCCACGAAGAGCTGCAATCTGGGAACTTAAAGAGGCCGTTCTAGTCTATCCTATAAGATCTCTATGATTTGGAATCAACTCAATGGCAGTGAGTCTGACTCCTAACTAGCTGATAATGCAGGGGTGATATAAATAAAATTTGTGTGACCATAAGCAATACATATTCCCAGTGATATTATGTGCCTGTCATTAGGTATATAAAGGTGGATGGGATATCCTCACAGAATAGCAGAGTTAGAAGTACAAAGGAACGTCAACTAAAAGTTGGTGGCAAAATGGAATTAAAGGATAACGAATGTTTCTACAAACGTTTGGAAGGCCCTTTGAAGATAACACCTCATGTTTGACCACCTGCTCCCTGCCCACCACCACCACCACCACCTCTCAGTGGGGATTTCCCTGTTGTTAAGATGCTGAAACAGTTTCAGAGAAGCTTCCAGATGAAGACAGATTGGGAAGAAAGTTCTAGTGATCTATTTCTGAAAAGCAGTCAGTGAAGAACAATAGCTCACCATGCTTCACTCTGCAACCAACAGTGAGCGTGAACCATAGATCACAATAGGGTCCAATCTGCAACCAACAGTGGGCATGGTGTGGGACCAGGTAGTGTCTGGTTGTGTGAGTGAAGAAAACTTGATGGCGGCTGACAATGGTAGCGACAATATAGCAGCAGCTCTAAGTGCCATTAAGCTTGATCCAATGTGGGGTGTTCTTTTATCTTGTTCTTCTTTCTTGACAATACTTTCCACTTACAATCCTTCCACCTACCCTCTCTATAGGAGGACCGGCGGGGCAGTGAACTACTCACCAGGCTCTAACCTCTCAGGCCAGCAGTTTGAAACCACCAGAAAGACAGACTCTCTACTCCCCTACGGTGTGACAGTCTCAGAAACATACAGGGCGGTTCTACCCTATGCTGGAGGGTGCTGTGCATCACCGTCAACTTGATAGCTGGAGTGAATAGAAGTTTTACTGGTTCTCTTCAGTTTTATGCACCCCTGACCTTGGGGCTGACTACTTGCTTTCCTAGACTAATCAAGGTAACATCTTCAATTTCCCCATCACAGACAAGCCCCTACCTGTCCCTCCTTCTTCTTGCACAATAAACCTTAATCTTCCTGTGCCCTGCTTCCTTGAGACAATTCATAGGCTCACCCATGTAGATAATCTCAGTCAAACTTTAAGACCTGTTTGTCTATGAACACAGTTTATGAGGCTGTGCACCAGCCATCTGTCAGTTTGTCAGACTTGCATGCGGTGGCATGCTGGTTGCTGTCATGCACCCAACTTCCACACCAGTATTTCCAATGTCAGCAGGATCAGTCGTGGTGGACAGGTTTTAGCAGAGCTTCCAAGACTAAGACAGACTAGGGAAAAGAGTATAGCCATCTATTTCTGCAAACCAGTCCATGGAAAACCAGGGATCACAACAGACAGCTCTGTGGTACAGTGCTGAGAATGGAGCCATTCGGTTGAAAGACACCCCAAATACCTGGTGGTCACAGCCAGGGACCTGAGTCCATACACCAATTCCTGTGGAGCTGGTGTGGGACCAGACAAAACTTCGTTCTATTAAATCTGAGGTCACGAAGAGCAGGAACAGGCTCAGTGGCAACTAATATCAACACAATATCCTGACACCTTGGAGTCAGGCTCTGAGAACTGGCTGACAAAGATAAGCCATATCAAAGGGGCAGAAGAAGTTAAGAAGCTGAGATTTATACAACTGTGTGTGTGGACTACTAACACAGGTTTTCCAAACATGCCACACATTCCAGTTGGAATTCCAGTTGGGAATATCTATTCTCATTCCTCCCACCCCCAGGATCTTTTGGAGTCTTCTCTGACCTGAATACTGCTTAGCAGAAGCATTCTGTCTTCCCCCGTCTAGATGGACTCTGTGAGCCAACGGCATGGGCAGTAAGTTTACATTTGCATTTTTAATTTAGAATGATTTATTTTCGGTGAAAAGCATATCATTGCTATAGGGGGTGTAGCAGTGACTAGAGAACTGGAGCATGAGAGTAAAAGAATGTAAGAAAGTGCATTTCTTCACAAAGAAAAAGATTGGCACGCTTGACTACATGATGTCAAACTCCTGTGTGGCAAAAGACACTATAAGTAAAATCATAAGACAAGCAATAGAGCGGGAGGAAGTGCTTGCAATGGGCCTAATCAAAGGGTTAGCATGAGACAGTCCCATGACTCCATAAGGAATAAGGCACACAGCCTAACTCCAAACCACGCTGACGGCTATTGAGCCGATGCCAGCTCCTAGGCGCCTAGGGGTAGAAACGCTTCTGTAAGTTTCCCAGACTGCCGCCCTTTATCAGAGTAGAAAGTCCATTTTCTCCAGAGGAGCAGCTGGTGGTTTTAAGCTGCTGACCTTGCAGTGAGGAGCCCAATGCATACCCACCACTCCACCTCAAACTCACACACCGCCAGCAGGTCATCCATACCGACTCAGTGCGAAACAGCTTAGTAAATACTGGTGGGTGTAGTCACTGCCAGGGAGTCGATGCCAACCTTTAGGGCAAGGCAGAGCTTCCTCTGTGAGTTCCTAAGCCTGTGACTCTTTGTGCGTGTCGAAAGCCTCATCTTTCTGCCAAGGGGCGGCTGCTGGTTTTGAACCCCTGATTTTGTGGTTAGCAACCAAGCACCGAACCTCTAGGTCAAAACCAGAAACTGACCAGCCACAAGAAAACATGGTTCCTAAGTGTCTGACAGGAAGATCGGCCTGACTAAGCAAGGTGCAAGCTTTCTGCTTAGATTAGTACTTCGTGCGCAGAGGGTGAATGGGATGGTCAGATTAGGGGCTGGGAGAGTCAACTGGTTTTACTTTGTACAGTGATCTGGCGGAAACTTATATTTTTTAGATGGTGCAAAATTTCCTAGGATTTGTCCTCATGAAGAGTTGTAAACATCAATGTTTGAGCATGTTAATTGTGGCCTTGGGAAAAATGTCTGGGAAAGAATCCCCATGCTGACCAATGAGAGAGAAGATAGAAATATTAAGGTACCACTCCACAACACTTGAAGAACTGCTTTAAAATGAGAGATCGCGTCCATGGATCACATTCAGTGTATCCCCCTAAGTTCCAGGATAATATGTAATTGTAATAATTTGTAAAATATGCAATATATAATAATTTGCTATATTTTTGTAGCAAACAAACACCCTGATAAAATACTATCAAATATAATCAAGTGATATATGTAGATGTATACATATATTATGTTAATATAATGATTAATGGTGCCTTGGTGGCATAGGTGGCAATCAGAAAGATCAGCAGTTCAAAATCACCCACCATTCCTCAGAAGAAAGACTGTACTTTCTACTCCTGTTAGATTTACGGTACAGGAAGCCCATAGAGCCAATTTTACCCTGTCCTGTACACTTGAAACAACTCGGTGGAAGTGAGTTTTGGGTTATTTTTGTTTTATGTTAATGTAATAATATAATCTAGCAATATTATATAGATTTTTGTTTAAAACATGTCTCAATTCAACCTGTTATCAGGGGCCTCCAGTAAGGAGCTTGGGATAAGAGCAAAGGGATATTTTTATTTTCTTAATTTCTATGCTGCAATTAATTTATGCATATATATATTCATTATTAGCACACTAAGTAAAGGGAGACAGCTTCTACAAGTTTGTTAAAAACTAGTCGACCAAATGACATAAATTACATTTTCTGTGGTATTCTAAAGGAATTCATGTCACTTCTCAAATGCTTTCATCTTCCCATCTTTTCTACCCACTAATTGAAATCTGGAAGTAACATTAGACCAAGAATCAAGGTATGTGAGCTTGAGTTCCTCTTCTGAGCCTGGTCATTCATCTTTCTCTCAAAGTTAACAAGTTGCTTTGTTTTCATCAAAGTTGAACAAAATTCCTTGTTTCCTAACTGTGCTCCCTGTAGACTCAAGAACTCTTCTCCACACCCATCTACCACCCACCACTCTGTTTTTCAGCCAGAGCAGTCTTGTTTCTCTCCACTTCACTGCTTTATACAGAAAAACAAGCTCACTGCCATCAAGTTGATGCTAACGCCTAGAAAGTTTATAGGACAGCGGAGGACTGCCTCTGTGAGTTTTTGAGACTATAACTCTTTTTTAAAAAATAATTTTATTGAAAGCTCTTACAGATATCATAACATTCCATAGTTCAACCACATCAAGCTGTATTGTACTTGATCACAATCATTTCATAACTTTTTTTCTTCTTCAACTCCTTGATATCAGCTCCCAACTATTCCCTCCCTGCCCCCCAGGAACCCTTATTGTTTCTTTTTTTGGGCCATATCTTCCACCATTCAATGTGCCTATTCACATCCAATTCTGCTGTTCATTCTCATCTAGTGGGGTTATACAGTCATCAAAGCTATCAGCTCTCCCTCCCCACCCCCACCCCACATTCTTAGGGGAACCATTACTCCTGTTGCTGTTTCTGAAGAGTGATCTATCTTGACTTTCATGTATCGAACATATGAATGACCATACATAAATCTAACATGATAATGTGATAAAACAAATAAAAACCATGATATTAAGGGGAGACGATATTACAGAACTAGAGGATAGCCCTCTAGTTTCTATACTACATTTCTATACTACACCCTAGATTTATATACATCATACATTTATATACATCATTTATGTACATCATTTTAATACTACACCCTGGATTTATCATCCCTTCCATGTGGCACTTCTGAGAGAGACTGTCCAAATATCTTACAGGTTTTGGGTCTCCATTACATCCATGCCTCTTCACATCGATTTGGCAGCTTATTTTTTAACTTCTGACACCTATTCCTGTCAACACCTCATTCTCACCCAGGCTGGTGTGCTTCTTCCATGTGGCCTTTGTTGCTTCTCTGTTAGATGGCCGCTTGTTTTACTCCAAGCCTTTAAGACCCCATATCTTTTAAAAGTCAGGCACCATCAGCTTTCTTCATCACGTTTGCTTATGCACTCATTTTGTTTTCAGTGATTGTATCACTGAAGGTGAGTATCATACAATGACACATTGTTAGAACAGACTGCTTTTATACTTAGATAAGATTTAAGTAGAGGCTCCAAGTTCATCTGCTTCCTTGTTGTATTTACAGAAACATACATATATAAACAAATATACCTCTTTATGGGAGTAGAAAGCCCTGCCTTTTGCCCTCAGAGAGGCGACTAGTTTTGAACAGTTGACTTTGTCATTAGCAGCCTAATACATAATGAATATACCACCAGCACTACTGTATTTATACAAGGTTGCTTCAAAAATTTTCAGGAAAAATTCTGTTCTCTGTTAATCTGACTTTTCCGCGAACTTTCTGGAGTCCCCTCATATTCCCACGAAAGATTTTTGTCTGAGTTCCAGTAAGTGCCATTTGAAAACCTGTAGAAGAGACTATTTTCAAAGTCCTTCCAGAGAGTTACTTCTTGAATTTAAAATCTGGACTCTGGTTAGGAAATGTCAGGCTTTCAGTTGACTCTTAACATGCCTCAGATAAGCAGCTTTCTGTTTTCTCCTACATCTGGCCCATAGGACAGGCTTTGCTTTCTTTTTCCAAAAACAAAAAGTCAGACTGTGTTATGTATGAGCCACCAGAATGGAGGTGACTGAAGGAAACATCCAAGGGGCAAAGGGAGTAACTGTGGAGAAGAGGGATTCTAGATCTTTCTTTGTTCAAATTTTCATTGGGCCCTCTGGCATCTTGCCTAAATGCGATGATTCTGCTTCTGCTTAAGAATATGCTCTGTACAGAAATATTAGTTGGCTGAATGCCCAGAGAATATATTCACTAGGGAGCTGTGACTCTTGCCTAATAGTTAAAGGTCAGACCAGAAATGGACCAGCTCTAAATCAGCAGCTGAGGGGGAGGAGAGGGCCAGGACATGGTCTTTGGTGCCCAGGCTTGTCTAGCTGAGTGCTTGTTTTCAGGGTGAGCTTCAATCAGTCCTGTTA
This sequence comes from Nesogale talazaci, assembly GCA_004026705.1. NCBI lineage: Eukaryota > Metazoa > Chordata > Mammalia > Afrosoricida > Tenrecidae > Nesogale > Nesogale talazaci. The sequence continues at coordinate 22,746 of PVJH01030018.1, forward strand.
AGCTGGGTACATTTAACAGTCAAGTGGTCTTTTCTTTGGATATAGAAAAAGATAAAACTGGGAGTTTGTAGAGAGTCCTACCTGAATGAAAGTCAAGGTACGGTATTACTGTACTCTTTCCACCCTTTTCATCCTGTAGAGAATCGATGCGACACATATTATAAACACATCGCTGTAGCATTATGAGTTAGGTGTCCAAAACTGCTTGCCAAAGAAAGAGGTTAAAAAGAATGTCAAGGAACAGCGTGCATTTGTCATATCCCGATTTCTCGGTCCAAACGTTGTCTTTGGGGTTAGCTTAGAAGTGAAACAAAGAGATTGGCCATTAATGCTATCATTATATTTTCTTCCCTTTGGAAGGTCTTAATGCTGTGCTTAAAATATCTCAGACTAACCTACACGTCTCTAGCTTGTTGAATTTCCCAATTACCTCTTAACACTTCTATATATACACCACATACCACTGAAATGAAGTCTTATCCTTGGAGCTTTGTTATTAAAGTAGGAACTCAATCTGTCCTCTCCCTTATAGCCCATCAAAGATCCAATTAAATGCCAACAGCCAGTAGATTGAATGTGACTGGAATTTGTTGCCTTTAAGGTTAGATAAGTAATTTGAGAGTGTTAAATTGCCAGATATGGACATAAAATGCAGTGATGTAGAGAGATTACCTGTTGCCATTAGGTTGGTTTCAACCATGGTGATGCTATGTGTGCTGGGTTGCAACTGTGCTTCATAAGGTTTTCCAAGACTGACTGTTTTTAAGTAGATCACTAGGACTTTTTCCTGAGCAAACTCAAAATGAACTCGAACCTCCAGACTCAAGGTTAGCAGACAAGCATGTTAAGGGTTTGCACCACACGGAGATCCTATAAATAACTTAGATACTGTAAAAAGTAAGCTACAGAGGGAGGGAAGAATGACAGATGAGGAGCTGTCTCTGTTGTATATTGAAATATACATTTGGAATACCAAAGTTTGTTGCCACAGCAATGCTGAGAACAGAGTTGTGAGGTGGTTCATTCTGGTTTGACCCCCTATTGAGAATTTATATCTGCATCTGAGATACAGTGAATCCTAATGTATTTTAACAAGTTTCCTGGGGATCTATAAGAATTGATTGGGGGAGCTTGTTAAGATGTAGATTCTGATTCAGTATTGTGTTAGTCTGGGCAAGCTAGAGAAACAAACTCATAGACACGCATATGGATATAAGGGTACAGTTTATATACAAGAGGAATAGCACATTAAGAAAGCATCCCAAACAAGTCCAGTTCAAAGTCATTAGTCTGATATTAGCACATTTGCCCAATACCAGTCTATAACATCTCCTTCCGACTCACGAAGTCACAGGCCAGTGGGTGCAGAATCCCAGCATTGGCAGGGGTCCCCCATGGCTCCTCGCTTCCAGGGCTCAAGGTCTGTCAACAGCATCTAGTGGTGATAGAAGCAACTCAGTGCTGGCAGGATTCTCCATGTGGCCTCACCAGCTTCAGAGGTCTGGTTCCATCAGGTTGTGGCTTCTCCTCCGGCTTCTCCAGCTCCTGGGATGCTGCCATCTTGTCTTGTCCATAATTCATCATCTCTGAGACTAAGTCCCAAAACTGGAGAGATAGCTTCTTATATCCATGAGGGAAATATCATGAGATTTCCCATAAGTCTCAGGAGAAAGCCATGCCCACATGGAAGCCTCATTAGCTACTCAATGGCTATCTCCAGATTAACAGGCTAGACTCCACCCCTACATCTCAATCATGAAATTAACAAAAGCACATGACAGCCACAAGTATACCTCAAGGTAGACAGGTAAATTCTCATGACAGGGTCACCACTCAACGAAGTTCCCCCAAACACAACCATTTTCTAAAGCTGCCATTACTTCTGCACAGACCAAGAGAAGAGGAGAAGTCATTTGTATTTTCCAGGTTCATGCTTTTGGTATTACTTCTGCAATTCCTCCTGGAAAGTTAGTTGTGGGAATGTCGATGTAACTCTCCCTCACTACCTGAACCACAGAACAAATGTGAGATTCCACCACGTAGTAGATCCCTGGCAGCCAAAACAAGATGTCACCAAAGAGGTGGCTTAGACGAACAGGACTGTTTTGGTCTCCCAGTGTCAGGACGCTGTTGATTTGTTATCAAGTGTCATTGGGCCAATTCTGATGCACAGGTCAGAGAACATCTAACTCATAAAGTTTCCTATGTTAAAACTACAGGAGCAAATTGTCTTTTCTTTTGAGAATAGCTGATGGGTTTACATTGTTGACCTGTTGGTTAACAGCTGAACTCTTACCATACTTTTCAGGCCATAAGACTCACCTGACTATAAGACACACCCATTTTTTAGAGCAGGAAAACAAGAAAAAACATTCTGAACCAAATAGTACCAGTCTACTGAAATGTTCTGGAGTACCACACCTTTGGAGCAGAAGATGCACTCTTATCCCCTCCCTCCCTTTTAGGGGAAAAAAGTGCATCTTATGGTCTGAAAAATATGGTCATCATTTCCCCACCACTGTTCTTATTTTAGACACCTGG
>PVJH01030019.1:0-25316 GCA_004026705.1 Nesogale talazaci
CATCGGGGCTCGTCGACTCCGCGCCCCCGGCCGGCTCCCCCGGCGCTGGGGCGGGACGGCCGCGCCGAGGAAGAAGTGGCAGCTGAGCCCCGGGGGACGCGCGCGCGCGAGCCGCGCAGGAGAGAGGAGGTGACGCCGATTCCTGGGAAAGGCTCCTGAGAGCTGCCGCCCAGGTCACCACGCTAAAAATACCCAGGGCCCCCGGGGCGGCCTGCGCTCGGTGGGGGAGGGGGCCCGGGTGGCTCTCGGGTGTGTGAGTGGGGCGGGTGGGGGGGGGGGCAGCCGCATATCCGAGGCTCCCTCCCTCCCCTTCACCCCACTAGACTCACGAGACCCCCCAGGTGCTGGCTGTCCCCCGGGGGGCCGCCGACCCAGGGCCGCCGGGGGAGGGGAGTTGTTTACCGCGGGAAGGTGCTGGGGAGGAGGTGGCAGGCTTGCGGGTGGGGGGCCGGCGGCATGGAGCCCTGCCTGGGTCTCGGCCTCACCCGGACCCGAGGAAGCGAGCGAATTCCCTGGAAGGGCCCGCGCGCGCGCGCGCGCGCTAGCCTGGCGGTCGCCCCCTCTGCGGCCCGCGGCCCCGGCCCTCCCACGCACCTGTGCCCCGCCGCCGCCGGAGCCCTACCTGCAGGGCCTGCGGGCAGGCCTCGGAGCGTCCGTGCCGGTCAGACGGCGGCGGGGGCGTGGGAGCGGGCTGCGCCGCCGGCGGGTGGGGCGCCGCCGGGCTCCCCCGGGACGGCTGGGCCCTGGGAGTCGGGACGCGGAGGCGGCGGGAGGCGGAAGTGGGGGAGGGGCGGCGGCCCCCGCCCGGAGCGGCCCTGCCCGCGCCTGGTCCCAGCGCACTTCCCTCCCGGCGGGCAGAAAGTTCCCGCACGCATCCTCCTCCTCCTCCTCCTCCTCCTCCTCCTCCTCCTCTCCGCGCCCGCGCCCGCCCTCCAGCGGCGCTGGGTCACACTGGCTGCCCCGCCTGCGCCGCCCAGCTACGGGGGTGACCACGCACACTTGCTGCGCTCCGACGCCGGGCACTCCTGCCCCTCCCGCTGCCCCCCTCCCCCCCCCCCCCCCCCCCCCCCCCCCCCCCCCCCCCCCCCCCCCCCCCCCCCCCCGCGCCGGCCTCTCCACCGACGGCCGGCTGGCGCGCACCTCTGGGAGCGGGAAGGAGAGGGAACTGACCCGGTGCTTCATCTGGGCCGGAGCGTTCCGGCTGAGGTACCAGGACCCCGAGACTCGGCCAGCAACCCTAGTTCCTGGCTCGGGGACTGGGCAGAGCCTCCGCCCAGCCTTCCGGCGCAGAGGGTGGGGTGGACGCTGGGACGGGTGGGTCAGGCTCGGGGCAGGGAGGGTCCCATTACCCCCCCCCACACACACCTCCTGTCATCGTCTTTCCCCCCCACCCCACCCCACCGGCATGCCAGCTCAGAGACAACAACTCCACGGGGCTCACAGGGTGCTACACTCCCGGGCTGGTGGGGTGCAGGGTGAGAGGGGAAGCCTTTGCCCCACTCGAGCGCCTCCCGGCTCAGCGAAGTGCCAGTGTTCAAAATCTAGTGCTCGCGGGAGTGGGGGGGGGGCACCTTCGCTGGGATTGCGCTTTCCCTCCCCCTTCCCTTCCACCGGCCCCCATGAGCACGGACTTATATGGGTGTTCATCGGGAGATGCCGCTGCAGTGTGGTCCCTCAAGAATTCACTCAGCAAACATCCATTAGCAAGAAGGCAGGGCCTGGGAGTCATCCTGGGGCACCTCCCTCTCCCTCACTGCCCACAATAAAAGACATCTCATTTCCTGTCCCTTGAGTCTCTCCGCTAGTTCTTTGCAATCCACCCTGTCTCTTCATTGCCACTGGCCTCTTACTTAGGCTCCCACATAGCATCCTGTGGGGCCTTCCTGGGTCCACTGGGCCCCTGCCACCCTATGTTTCCACAGAGGCAGGTCGTCATTCCAAACGCAAGTCTAATGCCACTCCCTGCTTCAATCCCTCCATTGTTAAGACTAAAATCTGGGCCATCGTGAAGAAATGAGCTCAACCAGTAGGAGATGAGGGGGCAGGACACAGTGAGTGGCCATGACACAGTCCAGCTTCCCATCAGGGGACAGCCTGGCCTCTGTATGGAAGTGTATGCTATTATTGGGCTCTCCAACCAGCCCTGTAAGATTAAGCCAGCAAGCAGCTTTCTCACTATTTTACGAGCGTGGAAACTAGTTGCAGGGAGGCAACAAGTGCAGTGGCTAAGAGCACAAGGATTGTAATCAGACCTTTTGGGATTGTATATCCAGCACTGCCCCTAGCCAGCTGAGTAAACATTTTATTTCTGATCCTTAACTTCCTTGTCTTTTAAATAGGAATGATTAATCCTTACTTCTTATGAGCCACAGCAGATAAAACACTTAGTACAGGATTTGGGCACTGTCCTGGTTCTCTACTGCTGCTATGACCAGAAATGGCACAGGTGGATGGCTGTAAACAAGGGACATCTATTCTCTCACAGTATAAGAAGCTGGACATCTGTTTCCGGAGGACACGCTCTAGGAGAAAGCTTTCTTTCCCTGTTAGTGCTGGAAGAAGGTCCTTGCCTCCTTTCACCATGTCAGGGCCAGGTGGTCCTCGGAGGCCTCCATGTGTCTGTCTTGGCAGCAGTCATCCCCTGAGTCTAGCAGTTTCTCAGCACAGGGACCCCGGATCCAAAGGACACAGTCTACTCCCACCTCCTCTTTCACGGTGAGACTCAGGTCCATCCTTTCTTCTCTGCTTGCTTCTATTGCCTCTTATCTCATAAAAAGGGCTACAGGGAAACTACCCTGACATAGGCTGGGGCCTGAGCAAGGCACTACACCCTCACCCCCTCACAACCGATTGGCTGATCACATCAGCTGACATCATGATGGTGATTACATCATTACCTAACGGACACAGCACACGACAACATACCTGACACTGGTGAGAGTCATGACCCTGTCACATTGAGACCTATTTGGGGGAGATCACAATTCAATCCACCACAGGCATTTTGGAGATGCTCAATAAACCTTAGCCATTTTGATTGTAATTGATTCTGAGGAGGAGGAAACCACTTCATACCACCCGTTTCTGAAATTACAGGAAGTTAGCACTTGTACAGTGGTCATTATATGGCAACCCCTCTTTCCAGTTATTTACATATTTTGGTCTTTTTTGTTTGTTTGTTTTTGTTTTGGGGCATCACTGCTCTCTGATGGTGGGAGTAGGAGGCTCAGCCCCACTGCTGGAATTGAACCTCCATCCCAGTGGGCCGCAGTCCCATGCACTACCACTACACCATCGGGACTCAGCCCAGTTATTTACATATTTTCATGTTGTTAATTCTCTTATCAATCCTGTATGGTAAGTTCTCGTTTCCATTTTACCAACACAGAAACCCATATAGTAATATAAAGGAACTTTATGCAGCCAACCACTATCCTCAGTGGGTTCTTTTTCTTGGGGGGGGGACCTCACTGCCCTCTGGTGGTGGGAGTAGGAGGCCCAGCCTTTGCTCTTGTGGAGCTGCTGCTGGAATTGAACCTCCATTCCAGTGGGCCGCAGTCCCGTGCACAACCACTACTACACCGGAGCTCAGCTACTCAGCGGGTTCTTTATCGTGTGGCAGTTTTCATTTTTCAAGAAATGCTCTCCTCAATATGATTCTTATTCCTCACTAATGGGTGGAGCAGATATTTTGTCCCCTTTCTTGAGCAGAAGGGACTGAGGCCAAACATTGCTTTACATTAATTCAAATCAGTTCAGTGATGGCCAATGGAGGGAGATCAGAACAGTCCTGAACTTTAAAAGTTTCGGTGAATAGCACAAAAACCCGAACAGGAAAAACTTAGGGTCACAACACTGGAACAGGAGAACTGGGACACTTGTAGGAAGCCTTTCCACGAGCTTGCTGCAGGACAGTGAATTATTGTTAGCATGGAGACACACACACACACACACACACACACACGGGTGTGGTCAGCTGCCAACTGAGCCGGTCACTGTTGTTTCTGACTCTGTTGTCAAAGAGATTTGTTTCCTAAGAATACATTTCTAACAGGATGCTCACTTGCAATTTTTCCTGTTCTGGTATTATTCTAGTTCATGTACATTTTACCAGTTGGGATCCATCCCAGTTTCACTTCACTGGCCATGACTGAACTGTGAAGAACTGTTCAAAGCCCTGAGGCCAAATGGGTAGTGCAAAGGAGAAAAACTCAGTTCCCTAAGTTCCTTCCCTCTTTTCTCAGGCTTCTCCTGAGAAGAAGATTTGAGTTGCCCCCAAGATGTTGACAGATGAGAAACCTCTTTCTCCTCCCATATATTTGCTGCAAGAACAAAAAGAGAAGGAAGAAGCATCACGATTTGTAAATTTTTAGGTGTTGAACTGGTAGAGTGTTAAGAAGATTAAAATCTGTTGATCTGTGGAGCTGAGCCCAGGAAGGGAAACCAAAGGGGTCGGAGTGAGAAATGGTAGAAAAGTCGATGGCCTTTCAGAGCTGAAGTTCTAGGCAATCAATTAGCCTATATTCAGAGGCAGGATAAAAGCTTTCAAAGAGAGAGGGGCTGGAAGCACTGGTTCACTTGCGGTTCCAGCAGAGGACAAGGTTTCCATGCAAGGGGATAAGAATAATTTGCCTAATATTGATGGAATTGTGAAAAGACCCAGTGTGACTAGCATGAGAGTATCCCTGGGAACTTCAGACACTGGAAGTAACCATAGAAACAACAAAGCCCAAATTTAGTTCAACTCCTGGCGCAACTGCCTCAATCCCCCAGACTACCTAACAGAAGAGGTGCAGCAATTTCCTGGCATAAATAATACTGACCTCAGTCCCTGATTTTCCACTATGTGCAGAAATCAAGCAAAACTTACAAGGCATGCCAAAAATAAAGCAATTTTTAAAAAACCATCAAATAACAACACACCCAACAGGACCAGCCAGAACAATGGCTTAGATGATGGAATGATCTGATAGGCGATTTAAAATGTGTTAGAGGCGCTGGTGGAAAAGTGAACCACATGCTTGAACAGAAAGGACATTTCAGCAGAGAGACAGGGACATTAACAGTCATAGGGAAATGCCGGACATAAAACATGATAGCAGGAATGTAGAACTTGATTTTTCTCATTAGTAAACTCAACTGAAAATGACTTAGTGAACTTAAAGCTAGTTGATGTAGATTATCCCAGCTGAAGCGAACAGTTAAAAAACCCCAACAAAGTTAAGAAAAAGTCAAGAGGGGAAAAAAGAAAAAAGGAAGGAAGAACAGCGTTATCTAGGATTTAGAATTAAAAATTGAAGAATAGAGAAAGAATGAGACAAATACATCTGTCTAAAGATTAAAAAAAAACCCAACAAACTCACTGGCATTGAGTCAATTCTGACTTACAGGACAGGGTAGAACTGCTCTGTGGGTTTTGAAGCTGTCACTCTGTGGGAACAAAACGCCTTGACAGCACAGCCCAATGTGTAACCACTACATCACGAGGGTTCAATCGAAAGATAATGGCTAGCAATTTTCCAAAAATAATTAAGGATAAACTACACAGTGAGTAGGCGGAATCCCCAAATTATTGTGTATCGACTGCGTGAACGCTTTCTTTTAGAAAGATCAATGCTAAAACTTGTTTCTATTGAGCAAAGTATAAGTCCAACTTTTCTAAGCCTCTATACGAACCACTCTACCGTCTCCAACATCGAGTCCTATTTCTCCCCTCGGTACTCTCCATCTTATCTTTTGATTCCATCCATCGCTGCAACATCTCACAAAACTCAGAAACCATCAAAGAAATGACGTGTGCTGTTATGGAAGCTGGAAATTTCCAGATGTGGGGGCTGGCTGTCAGGCTGGAGCCCTCTCCCAACTCACATGGTTATGGGGGCTGATAAACCCAAATCAGCAGGTCAAAAGGCAGGTCATTGGTTCACAAGGCTTAATAAGCTGGCAAATCGGGTCAGACAGCAGGCTGGTGGCTCAAGTTCCAAGTACCAGAGGTCGGAGGACAGGGAATCAGATGCTGAACCCAGAACAAGGAGCACTTTTCCAGAGCAGTTACACATGCGGTGACTTCAAAAAGAACATGGAGAAATTCTGTCATTTTTTTTTAAATTAAAAGATCATTTTATTGGGGACCCCTACAACTATTACAATCCATACATCCATTGTATCGGGCATATTTGTACATATGTTGCCTTGATTCTTTTCTAGACATTTACTTTCTATTGAGTCCTGGGTCAGTCATCTTTTATTTTTTTTATTTTTTTTATTTTTAGGCATCACTGCCCTGGTGGTGGGTAGGAGGCCCAGCCTTTGCTCCTGGGAGCCGGAATCGAACCTCCACCCCAGTGGGCCGCAGTCCCGCGCACAACCACTACGCCACCGGGGCTCAGCCCTGTCAGTCATCTTTTAATTCCATGTTTCCACAAACTCATTGAAGCCCTTCTTATACTGATTGCAGACCAGACCTTCCAGCTCCTTAACCTAGGTCAGATCGTACAGAGGGGTATAGCGTGGTGACTAACTGGAGTGAGTGTGGTGACATGACTCACTGTACCAAGGTAATGACTGAAAATGCATCCCACCCTAAAAAGTTCTGCTTGTTCTCATTAACCTACAAGACAACTCACTCCTAAACGGGAGCATGACCACATGCAAAATGGCGCATCACAAAATGGAGGACAATGATACCATTCTATCACTGAAAATCTAGCTATACCTTTTAAACACTCCACTGAACCACTGAAAACAGTCAAGTTAACACATAATCAGGGTTCACACTCCTTTGCATTTGCAGCAAGCTTCTTGAGCTGTTGGCCTCTTATTTACATGTTCTTGTTAGGGACCCTCAGGTTGGTTCCGACTCACAGTGACAGTAAAACAAGACCCTGCAGGAGCCAGCGCTGTCCTCACAAAGGTGACGACATCTGCGCCTTGTTGCAGACACGCGTTGATCCATTTTGGGGGGCATCTTCCTCTTTTCATGGACCCTCGGGTTTAACAAGCATCACGTCCTTCCCCAAGAACAGATCCCCTCTGATAAAAAGTCCGAAGAACATAAGATAGTCTCTCCTCCTTCACCGGTAGCAGCAGTCTGGTTTGTACTTTTCCCAAGATAGAATTGTTTATTCCTTGCAGAGGCAGAGTGGAGGAAGCTGATGGTTCACAGTGACCAAATGATAAAGTGTCTGGGGTCTTAAAGGCTTGAAGGTAAACAAGCAGCCGTTTAGCACAGAAGCAGCAAAGCCCACGTGGAAGAAGCACACCAGCCTGTGTGATTACAAGGGGTCAAAGGGGGCAGGTATTGAGCATCAAAGCACAAGAAGCACATCACTATGAATGAGGGGAAGAGCAGGGTGGAGACCCAAGGTTCATTCATGGGCAATTGGACACCCCTTACAGAAGAGCCGTGGGGAGGAGACAGGCCAGTCAAGGTGCAGTGAAGTAGCAATGAGACATGCAGCTTTCTCCTAGTTCTTAAAGGCTTCCTCCTCCCCTACCCCCCCTTCTATCACGATCCCAGTTCTACCTTACAAATCCAGCTGGACTGAAAGAGGTACACTAGTACCAATGGGAACTGGAAATTTGGGGAACCCAGGACAGATGAGCCCCTTAGGACCAGTTGTGAGAGGGGATGGGTGGAAGAAGGGTGGGGTGGGGAGGAGAGACGGATTGCAGGGATCTACACATAACCTATCTGGGAGACAGTCATTGGAGGAATGGGCGGCGGGGGTGGGGGACATCAGGCAATGTAAGATATGACAAAGTAATAATAATAATTTATAAACTATTGAAGGGGGGCAGGAGGGAGCAAGGAGGGAGGGAAAAGGATGAGGGGCTGTATCAGGGGCTCAAGTGGAGAAGCAGAGATTTGGAGAATGATGACAACAGCAGGCATGTGAAGGTGCTTGGCATAGTATATGTATGTCTGTATTGTGATAAGCAATGTACGAGCCCTCAATAAAATGAGTTTTACAAAAATTTAAGAATTGTTTATTCTTCTAGTAGTCTGTGGTCTATTCAATATGCTTCACCAGCATGGTAATGCAAAGATTGTAAGGTCTCTTCCTCACTTTCTCCTAGGTCATTGCTGCCGCCCAGCCAACTCTGAATCACAGAGGGCTTACATAGGTTTTGCAGACTGTAAGTTTGACAGGAGCACACAGTCTCATCTTCCTCCTCTCTAGTGGTGAGTGATTTTGAACCACTGACTTTGCAGTTAACTGTCCAACGCCTAGCCCTTGCTCAAGACTGTTAATACAGTTGGCGTTTGAGAGATGAGGTCATGTTTTTTTTTTCCAGACAAAGACATGCTTGCTTACTGTTTGCTATAAAAAAGAACTCAGCCTGGGTTCTTTGACTACAATGAAAAATCACTTTGCTTGTACATCTGGGTGCCCTGCACTGCCTGTTTGACTCAGGACCGAAGGAACCAACACAACTACATGGATGCTCATGTTCTTTGCAATCCCATGGGTAATAAACTGTTTTGCTCAAATGAAAGAAATTGTATTGCCTATCTTTTTACATCTATGCAATGGTAATAGATTATTCCTTGCCTTTCTCTACAAGATCCAATATAAGGAATAAAAAAAGGAACAAGGACACGGCTGGGCTTCCTACTCCCACCAGGGCAGTGATGTGAATTAAAAAAAAAAAAAAAAGGAACAAGCAAAAGTAGCTCATGATATTTCTCCATCTGTAGCAAAGAAGAATGAAGAAAATCAAAGATGGATAGAAGCAATTCATTCAGCAAGTCTTAGTCTCTGTTGTCCTGAGACCAGAAGTACTAGATGGTACCCAGCAACCACTGTCAACCTTCTGCAATTGATCACAGTAGAAGGTGTTGGATAAGAGTCAAAAGAAACTCAATGGATAATGGATAATGTGTAAAGAAACTCAAAATTAAAAAGACCAAGTGTGGCAGTCACTTAATCTGGTGTCAATTTAAGGATAAGAATATTGATGCCACAGAAACAAACAAACAAACAAAAAAGAATGTAGGGATGGAGTCTAGCCTGTCAATCTGCAGATAGCCAGTGAGACCTCTGTATGGGCATGGCTTTCTCCTGAGAATTCTGGGAAATCCAGCTGTTTTTCCCCCTTGTAGGTGAAATACTAAGTCCCTTGGAAATGCTTAAATAGAAGACACAGGTTGACTCCCTGTGAAACATCCTGGAGGAAAAGCCACATGGACTTACCCTGATAGAACCAGACCTCTGAAGCAGGAAAAGCCACAGAGACACTCCTGCCAGTGCTGAGATGCTTGAAAAGCCACAGGGAGGCCTCTGCCAATGCTGAGATGCTTATGACGCAACTGGATCCAAAGACTTCCTACTCACTGTGATTATCCTGCATTTGATGTCATTGCATGTGCCTCGTGAATCTGAAGAAGACTTTATAGACTAGTATCCGACATATCAGACTTGTGGGCTTGGACTGGACTGGGTTGGGATGTTTTCTCACTGTTCCATTCCTCTTCTATATAAACCTCCCCCTTATATACATATGTGTGCTTATGAATTTGTTTCTCTAGTCTACCCAGACTAACACACCAAGTTTACTGGTCAGAAAGAGAGAGAGCCTGGTGAAACCCTTGAAATGACGGCATGTAGTCACCCTTCAGCCCTGGAACTGAACTCACTCCTGTGGTCCAATTTTCAAACAAAGAATAGAGACAGGCCTGTAAGGTGAACAATAACACTAGGGAGGTATGCGTTCCTTAAAATAATCAACAATCTGAGATCAAAAGGGCAGCATCTACCCAAGGACAACATTCAGAAAGCTTCAGAAAAGAGGGAGAAGGGAAACAGAAAGTGAAATAAATGTTGTTACACAGTGGGAGTTGCAACTAATGACATGAAACAAAATGTGTATGGATTATTGAATGGAAAACTTTGCAAACTTTGACCGGTTTCTCAATAGAAAGTTTTAGAGAAGAGAGAACACGCACAAATGGAAAGTAGAAAACAAGATGGAAAGTTGGTCTGCTGACCACAGGCTAGTAGTTCAAACCCACCAGCCACTGTGAGGGATAAACATGAGGCTGCCTGTTCTTGTAAAGATTTATAGTTCCCAAACCCTGCATTGAGTCACAGTGAGTCAGAATGGACTCAATGGCAGAAGGATGTTTTGGTTTCTTTGTTTTTTCATCAATAAGAAGAAAATCAATGGTGAGACAGAGTGACAAATAAGGGGGAGGGGAACAAGAAAAAATGTTGTTTAGACGCTACTTCAAAGACAAAGAAATATGTTAAAAGTCAAAGGATGGAATAAAATATACGCACATGGTAATCAAAGAACACTGGAGTGGTAATGTTAACATCAGGCAAATTAGACAGATAAACAAGGAATATTACTATGAATGAAATGGAATATTAAATGATAAAAGATTTAATTCACCTAGAAGATATAATAATCATAAATGTGTATATGTCTAATAACAGAACCTTAAAAGGTATGAAATAAAAACAGACAGAAATAGAAAAATAGAGTAAACCTGCAAAATGTTAACAAATGGTGCTTGTTGGGTTGTTTGGGCTCTTTTTTTCTCCAAAGGCTTCATTTTACTGGTCAGCGTGCTTTGGAAGGGAACAGGACATCGATCCTACTGCTCCCCACCCCAGAGGACGAGCTGTCCGCAGGACAGGCACGGTGCCAACGGGCCCACGGGGACGGGACTGCTTTGTTCACCTCTTACTTGTAGAGCCAGTCGTAGCCACAAACTTGTCATCCACCAGGTCCTCCGGCTGAAACCAGAGGCTGATTGCTTTCTCAGTGCTTTTGACCGACTCAATACTATTTTTGCATTTCATGAACATTTGGGGGGGGGGACATCACTGCCCTCTGGTGGGAGTGGGAGACCCTGCCTTGCTCCAGGAGAGCTGCTGCTGGATTTGAACCGCCAATCCAGTGGGCCGCAGCCCCGCACACAATCACTACGCCACCGGGGCTCAGCCCTCTATGAACATTTTTGTTGTTCCATGTAGACCACATTTTTAATAAAGAGCCCCCCCCTACCCACCCCCGGTTAATGGTGTCCTGCTTAAAATCTGGTCAGTTTATCTTAGAGGCCACCAGGGTTTCAAACTACCAGACTTTCTGCTATCAGTGAACATTTAGCTGCACCACCTTAAAAATGGAGAAAATTGAGTAAATTATTTGTGAAGATTCTTTTTTTTTTTTTTTTCTTTTGGCATCACTGCTCTCCGGTGGTGGGAGTAGGAGGCCCAGCCCCACTGCTGGAATTGAACCTCCGTCCCAGTGGGCCGCAGTCCCGCGCACAACCACTACGCCACCGGGGCTCAGCCTTGTGGAGATACTTTGTCCTATTTTCAACTGTTACATACATTTGAAAGTCTTTCAAAATTAAACACAAAATAAACCTGAAAGAAGAAGTAAAAAAAACCCCAACAAACTATACCATACTTGGAGAATTCAATACATATCTCTCTATACCCAGTTAAATAAGGAGACATAAAAGAAATTAAATAGTTATTTTATAATAACTGCTTGACATGATTGAACTAAGGAATGATATGATACCTGTATTAACTACCAATAAAATTATTTTGAAGGGTAAAAAAGCTATAGGATATCTGAGCACTATCAAACTAACTCATCTTAATTGACATTTTCATAACACTATCCAATAACAGCCGAATACAAACATATTCACCAAGATATACCATATCCTGGGCCATAAAACAAACCTGATTGAGGGTGTTTTTAATCATTTTATTGGGGGCTCGTATGACACTTATTACAACTCATCCATCCATCCATTGTGTCAAGCACATTTGTACATTTGTTGCCCTCATCATTCTCAAAACATTTTCTTTCTACTTGATCCCTTGGCTTTAGCTCATTCCCCCACCCCACCTCCTTGAGTTTTTAAAGAATTTTAATCCTACAAAATTGAACTAGACATCAGTAGCAGAAAGATCACCTAGAAAATACCACCCTTCAAAATGACCCATAGGCAGATGAAAAGGGAGTGAGAAGAGGTCGTTTAAATTGAAGACTCAAGTGACAAGTAGCAGCAGGCCAGCAAGAGAGCCCCCCAAGCTCCCTGTCCTGTTAGTCTCCCCTTCGACAGGGTTCCAAGGCTATTTTATGTGACCAAGAGGCTATGGTGGAAATGATTTCTGTCACTTCTAAGGTTCGGTTTAAAAATGACTGCAGTAAGAGCAACTGTGAAAACATCACAGGACCGACTGGCATTTCATCCTGTTGGACAGAGAGAGGCTGTGTACGTAGAAGAGTTGGGATGGGTCCGATGGCATTTGAATAACAGTGAGCAAAGGCAATTTTCTTTCCTCCACGCGGCAGCTCGTGGGCTTGAACCACAGACTTTACCGTTAGTGGTCCAGGGGTTACCCAACGGCGCCACCAGGGCTCCTTACCAAAGGCAGTTTTCAAACCAGGAAGGAAAAAACAAGAGACTGTAGCTTCCGCGTTGGCGTTCCATGATCTAGCTTCTTGGGATCATTGGCTTCA
Source organism: Nesogale talazaci (assembly GCA_004026705.1). Classification (NCBI taxonomy): domain Eukaryota; kingdom Metazoa; phylum Chordata; class Mammalia; order Afrosoricida; family Tenrecidae; genus Nesogale; species Nesogale talazaci. The sequence continues at coordinate 12,496 of PVJH01030019.1, forward strand.
AGGAAAGCAAACAGCATGCTCTCTCCCTACCCCTGGAAAAGGGCGCGATGAAACAAGGCACTGAGGAAGGAAGGAACTCCAGCGCTAACCAAGTTTTGGTAGCAGAGTGGCTAAGTGCTGGACCGTGAACCGAAAGGCCAGTGGTTCGGGACCCACCAGCCACCGCGTGGGAGGAGGAGGAGAGCCTTGGGCTCCCTCAAGGCAGTGCTGCCCTGTCCTCCAGGCTCACTAAGGGGTCAATCAATAATCAACTCGGTGGTAATGACATTGGTTTGGTCTGGGTTTAGTCAACCATTTAACCAGTCCCTCTCTGGGGGATGCTGAGCAAAACCCACCCAGCTCCGCCACTCCTGGATTCCTAATGTTTCAAAACATTGAGATAATGTTTCCTGTTTGAAGCTGCTAAAATTGCAGATGTGCCTTTGGCAACAGGTGCACCATGGAGGTTTTAGGAGTGGGGTTGGGGTGCGCTACAGTGTAGGAAGCATTCTAGAAGTGGACGCTCGGGATTGGAGAAGAGTGTGGTGGAAATTCTCAAGCATCTTACAGACTCTGATAAGACTGGGTACGAGAGTAAGCAGGAAAGTGAGGTACGTGTGATTGGAAATTGGAGGAAGGGGTGGATCTTTGCTCTGCGGTGGCACAAAAAAAAACTCACCAGCAATCAAATGGAAAGTAGAAACTGGGCCTAGCGCATTAGGATCGAGAAGGTGCCTCCTGGCGTGTGCTGTTTATGGTAAGATGGTGGAGGAGACAGAAAAACTCCAACAGTGTCTCTCAAGTGAGAGTGGTACTGCCTCCCAGAGGACCTTTGGCAGTGCCTGGAGACATTGTGGGTCGTCAAAACTGGGAGGTTGCTATGGCAGCTACAAGGGTGAGGTCAAGGATGCTGCTGAAAATTCACGGAGCAGCACCCCCCGCCACGAAAAATTATGCCACCCAGAATATCAGCAGGGCTGGGGCTGAGAAACCCTGAACTGAAAGGAAGGCTGATTAAATATGAAGGAGTCAGTCTTCATGATTTAGAAAATGTTCAGCTTCTCCAAATGATAAATTTTGCTAAAATTAAGAAGTGCCTTCTGAGCAAAGCTCAAATCCAGGGCACTGCTGGGAAGGCATGGCCCAGAAATGAAACTCAGAATGTGCCTGTGGAACCTTTTGTTAACATCTCAGGAAGATTTAAGGGCCAGCCTCGCGTACTCGCCAGTCAGATAAAAGACCTCTAAATAAATCATGGCCATGAGTCAGAGTGGGCCCCGGCAAGCAGCAACACAAAGAGATGCCGGGTGTGCCTCTCGGGTCCTCTGAGTCAGACCAGAGGGAGGATAGAAAGTTTAAGGGAGTTATCGCTCCTCGGGCATCTCAGGTGCAGCAGAGTTGATCACAAATGAATTTGTGGGTCTGGACCCAGTAGAATGGACTTGATGAAGGCCCAGGGACCCACATGTTTTTAAAGGGGTTACAGATCCAGAAACATCACGGGCTTGGGTTTACAGGGATCAAGAGAGCACAAAGTAGGAAGGATTTCTGGTCTGGGCTGAGAGGCAGGAGACACATTCCTTTCTTTCTCTCTCCTAGTAAGAAAAGTAGAACGTGGTGGACAGTAGATCTAAAACAAACCCAAGCTGACTCTGGAAGGTACAGAGAAAGCCGACCAGCCAGGGACCCCGGTCCTCAAGGAATGGTGCCACAGTGAGTCCCCCAGACTTCTCTTTGTTAGGAAGCTGGAGAAGCCTACACTTTACACAGAAAACAAAATACTCCACTCAAAGCCTGTTCTTTCTTGCTAAAGGGACTGGAAAGGGGCATGTTGGCAAAACAGAAAACGTCCCATTAAACACCCTATTCCAGCAAAAATCTACGGGGAACAAAACAAAACTGTCCCAGCCTCAATCAGTCAAGGGGAAACTGAGACTTCAGCCCTAGTCTGGTGGTAACAAGTCACCCCCTACCCATTGCCCCAGGAGACTGAGTTGAGGGCTTGAGCTTCCTCATCACCCAGGGCATCCTTCCCCACCAGTCCCATGTGTGAATAGACACCATGCAGGGAGACCTGGGCTTCTACTCCCATCCAGAAAGGAGGAGGCCACCTGTCCACTCCCCACACTGTAAAGGACTCGCTAAGTGGAGAGTCTAGCACTTCAACCCTACCCAAAGTAATGAGGCAACATTAGCTCCCCTACAGGGTGATGTCAGAAGACAAGATGTCAAGTGGGCAGCCTACCTTTTCACTCCTGCACAGGGGTAACAAGGGGTCCCTCCCATCTCGCCTCTGCAGAGACAGGGGAGCCGGTCAGGAAGCCTGGGTGTCACCACCACCCCCCACACCCCCAGCAGTGGAGTTGGTGTCTGCCTGTCACATGACCTGGTGTCGACAGAGGTCTGCTGTCACCAACAACATGCCCAACTTACAAATGAAGCAACTGGCCATACAGGAACCTTGCAGCTTGAACAAAAACAGATAGCAACAGAGCCCAACTCCGAGGATGCCACGGGGTTACCGGACAACACTTTGAAGAGAGATACCGAAAACATATTTCAACAAGCAATTATGAACATTCTCTAAATGAATGGGAAGGCATAGAAGAACTACGCAATATAATGAATCACCAAGTGGAAATCTTAATACTGAAGAACTCAATGCCTCCCCCTACATTCCCACCCCCGCCAGGGTATTCACTTGATGGACTCAGTAGAGGAAAGAATCAGTGAGCATGATAATGGAAGACAGGGCTGAGCCCCAGTGGTATAGTGTTTGAGTCCGGGACTGCGGCCCACTAGGTTGGCGGTTCAAATCCAGCAGCAGCTCTCCAGGAGCAAGGCTGAGCCTCCTACTCCCACCAGAGGGCAGTGATGTCCAAAAAACAAAACAAAAAAAAGAATACCATGGCTTGAGAATAGAAGACAACTGTCCTAGGCAGGATAGGCAATCCTATAGACTCAGCGAGTGGACAGATAGTTCCTGGGGGAGGAGGCCCTGGGAGGAGAGCAGTGAGCCAATAACAATGGGTTCAGGGGGATAGTAAGGATTCCGAAATTGATGGCAAGGAGGATGTAACTCTTCTAGTTGTGTGTGATCAAGAGAATTGTATCTGAGAGGAATGACTGCGAGGTGAACAATGGATAAATATGATAATGGGGCAGGATGAAAGGAAAAGAGGGAAGAAGACTGAAAGAAATATGTATCTTTAGGTATACATGTAAATATATAAACACTTAAATATAGGTATATTTGTTTATATATGTATATAAAGGCAAATGCAAGAAAAGCAGATGGACTTTGGACCTCTACTTAAATCTGAGGTAAGAAATCTTACCTCAGTACAAGAATGGCTTGTTCTAAAAATGTGGTATTGTATGATGCTCACCTTCCCTGACACAATCGCTGAAGACAAAATGGGTGTATAAGCAAAAGTGAAGAAAGCTGATGGTGCCTGGCTATTAAAAGATGTAGTGTCTGGGGCTGAGCCCCGGTGGCGTCGTGGTTGTGCGCGGGACTGGGACAGAGGTTCAATTCCAGCAGTGGGGCTGGGCCTCCTACTCCCACCACTGGAGAGCAGTGATGCCCACAAAAAAAAAAAAAAGATATAGTGTCTGGGGTCTTAAAGGCTTGCAGTCAAACAAGCAGCCATCTATTAGGGAAGCACCAAAACCCACAGGGAAGAAGCACACCAGCCTGTGTGACCATGAGTTGCCCACAGGAAACCGGATCAGAAGTTCAAAAACAAGCAACTAAATCAATGTGAAGGGGTGGGGACATAGTGGAGACCCAAAACCCACCTGTAAGATAATTGGACAGTCTCTCACAGAAGAGACACACAATAAATTCAGGGTGCGGTATAGCCCTGATGAGCCACCTAACTATCCTCTAGTTCTTTGATATTTCCTCCCCTTCCTCTGATTACTTAGGGATATGACGGGGGAGGTTGGGAGGAGATGGGGAGTTCATAACAACAGTGAGGGCAAGAAAGAAAAAAATGTTCTTAAGTTGATTGTGGTGATGATTGTATATCACTTTTTAATATGGTTAAACTGAAACGGATGTTATACGAATTCTAAGTCCATAAAACTAAAAAGGGGGGCTGAGCCCCGGTGGCATAAGTGGTTGAGTGCGGGACTGCCCGCGGGCTTGGCGGTTCAAATCCAGCGGCGGCTCTCAGGAGCGGCACTGGGTAGCGCCCACGACTACCAGAGGCAGTGATGCCCACACAAAAAAAAAGAAGGCAAAAAAAAAAAAAAAAAAAAAAAGGGGGGGGGGGGAGAAGGGGAAGAAACTAAAAGAAGAAAAGGATAAAATAAATGAAACAAACAAAAATCCCAGCTTTTAAGGAGCTGATACTCTCTCTGGTCACACCTCTCCTACTTGGCCTGGGAACTTTGGGGTATTGCTGTCTCAGTAGCTAGCACAGAGGGGGTCCCCCGCCCTTGGAGCCCAGGGGCTAAGTGGTGGGTGTGGATGATTCTGATGCAGTCCACCAGGGAACAGGGTCTCCGAACAGCTGGAGTGCAGGAATGACCAGCGGATCACGGCTGAGACTGTGCTAGCCTGGAGATAGATGACCCCTAAGCAGACAGCCGCTAAGAAGCCCTGGTGTCGACAGGGGGAGCCTCCAGTCTCCCTTCCCAAATCACCCCTTGGTTTCTTCCCGGGGCTGCAGCAGCAGCTGCAATTCCCCACCCTCACTGTAGTCCAAGCTCAGTCACCCCACAAGGTGGCATTCAGCACTCTCTACCCGTGCACATTTCTCCCACTCAGAAACCGCAGGGAGTAGGGTGGTTTCTAAACTGGACCAGGATGAGCTTGGGCAACTGAGGGGTGCGTGATCTACGGATGGTCTCCTCTGGGTATAGGCTCCCAGGCACCCAGGTTTCAGAGCTGCAGAGGCGTCCTTACAAAGCCCTCCCTCCACAATCTGCCCTCAGTGAGGCCAGCCACCACCTCTCTCTCTCTTGCTTCCACTTCCGTCCGGTCTCTGCTCCCATGTCCTGCGGTTGGAGAAGATGTCCCCATCTCTGCTTTCCCTCCTCCTTAGCCCGTTTACTTTTCTCTAAGCACTTACCAGTTCTTCCCTCTGGGAAGCCAATACCTAGCTGAGGCCAGCTCAGAGTGCTCAGTGAGAGCAACTGCAACATTTCTGGGGACTTTGCAGGCCAGGAGTTATGCAGCCATCACCTTGGGGGGGAGGGGAACCAAATGAATGAATGATAACTAGTTACAATGAATAATGATCTTAAAACCAAAGGTATCGAAAAAAGGAGAAAAAGTGTGGAGCAGACCTTTAAAGTCTCGAAGAATCTAGCAGGCTTACTAGACCAACTGAGATTAGAGGGGTCCCCAAGACCTTCGTCTCAGCTAATTCTTCAAACCTGGGCACTACCTTGAAACTAAGTAATGGCTTTGTTCAAAAAGCAAAGATTACCAACCATGCATATTTAGGGTCCTTTTAAAAAATGATCTATATCAAGTAAGTGGTCAATAGCATTTTAAAGTATCAATGAGAAGATTGAAGGGGCTGGGTGAAGGGCCACGGGTTTTATGTTAATGGGATTGAAACCATTAGAACAGAAATAAAAAAGGATATTGATGTAATGTGAAAAAAAAAGTGACTTTGACCATTAGATTTAGAAACTGCATAAAGAAAGAGAGTGAGAGCGAGAGAGAGAGTGAGAGAGAGAGAGAGAGAGAGAGAGAGAGAGAGAGAGAGAGAGAGCTGGTTTTACTCAATACATTTTTTTTTTTTTTGCATCATGGCCCTGTGGGGAGTAGGAAGCCCAGCCTTGCTCCTGGAGAGCTGCTGCTGGATTTGAACCCTCAACACTGTAAACCACAGTGCCGCACACAACCATTAGGCCACCAGGGCTCAGCAACTCAATACATTTTTTATACACACACACATACACACACAAATATATTATATATGAAAATGGGTTTAAAAATGCTCAAGATCAGGCTGAACCCCGGTGGCGTTAGTGGTTGAGTGTGGGACTGTGGCCCGTGGGCTTGGTGGTTCAAATCCAGGGATGGCTCTTAGGAGCAGCACTGGGTAGCGCCCACGACCACCAGAGGCAGTGATGCCCACAAAAACAAAACAAAAAAAAAAAGAAAGAAAAAAGGAAAATGCTCAAGATCTTCACCTCCTGATTTTTTTTTTCCCACTTGAGATGACATATTTGTGTGGTTGAAAGCAACAAGGCAATGCCATGTTTGGGCAGCTCTTTTCTGCTTCCTGTTCAGTGATGTCACACTGAGAGCTTGAACTTGGCTGTGGTGTAGTAAGCAAATGTAACAAATCAGGTTTAATGACTGGCTTTGCTGAGCGTCTCTCCACCAAGTGTCCGGAAACTGGCAAAGCCACTGCAGAATAAGCCAGCCAACCCCAGCCCACCACCTGTTTTAATAAATAAAGTTTCATTAGAATACAGCCACACCCATCCATTTCTACTTTGTCCGTGGCTGCTTTTACACTACAACGACAGGGTTGAGCTGTTGCTGCCGAGCCCATCTGGCCTAATGTATTTGCCATCTGGCCCTTTATACAAGACACTTGCCAACCCTTGGACTATCTACAGTTTAGAAAGGCATAGAGAAAACATTAAGGGTGCAGGGTAGACTTAAGCAAATGCCGTTGAGCCCTGGTGGTGTCATGGGTCACGCCTTGGGCTGCCAACCACAAATGCTGCGTCTGTAGCTGTGACATTGTGCATGTGACATTTTAAAAACTGAGAAAATACCCTTGCAATATTCAAAAACTGTGATCTAATTCTGCAAGTAGACCGATGATGATTTTCACAAGTGAGCAAGCATGACATCTTTGTTGTGTCACTTTCTTCTTCCCTATTGATGTAAACGAAGCTACCAACACTCCTGCTGGAAGCACGCTTGTTCATCTGGTCCATCCAGAGACGGCTATGATCAAGTAGAGTATTCTATGCGTCCATTAACGATATGGCAGTATGATAGGTTTATTGTGCCAACCTGGCCAATAGGAATGTGTGGGATTAATCAGATCACAGTTTGATTGGAGACCAGAGATAAATGGATCTACAAGGCCCACGACCCTCTCTCTTGCTCTCTGGTGATTGGACCAGTGTGCTGCTGCTTTAGCCAGTCCCCTGCCTCGTCCTGTAACCTATCCGACCTGTGGGCCAAGCCAACTCCTGGATTGTGTCGGCAGAGCTTGAGGCTCCTTCCAGACTTGCTTTGCCATGCTGCGGGTGCATATGTCGCTTAAGCTTGAGACTGGTGGATCCTGTCACCTTGTGTTGGTTGAGTCTGAGATCCCATGGCTGTCCAGACCTGCTTTGCTACGCTCCCAAGCCACTGACTGCTGCTGCCCTGCCCTGCTGTGTGCTGCCTGTGGGTTGAGGGAAGACTCTGTCTGCTTCCTCGACCTTGGACCTGGCAGCCCATGTGAGTTGAAGGACTTCCAGCGTATTCACAGTTCCAAGAAAGCGAGTTGAACTAAGTCTTCTGTAATGTTAAATTCCTTCTCTCTGTATAAACCTATCTATCTCTCTACCTACCTATCATCTATCTAATCTTAAGTGTCCTGGCTTTGCTTCTCTAAAGAACAATGCCCAACACCAGCAGCTACAAGAAAAAGGATTGAAACCTTACTTTTGCTTATATCAGTAAAATTTATAATAAAAGCACACATACCAACCTAACAAACACAGCACCCTTGATTTCGACTCAGAGTGACCATACAGGGCAGAGCAGAACTGCTCCCTGGGTTTTGCCGCCCATGAATCTTTACGGGAGCAGAGAGCATCATCTGGTGGCCTCGAGGTCAGCACTCAGTCCGTCCAGTTGGTTTGACTCACAGTCATGCCCCCTCCACAGGGGGAAGCGCCGCCTGCTCCTGAGGCATCCGCCCAGCTGTGCTCACATCTAAGCCCCGGCTGCAGCCACGGATCCCTCCGTCTCGTCGAAGGCCTTCCCTTCTTTCTCCGCCCCTCCACTTTGCCAAGCATGCTGTCCTTCTCCAGGGACTGGTCTCTCCTGAAAGCATGTCCAAAGTGTATGAGCCACAGTCTCACCATTGTTGCCTCTAAAGAGCCTTCTGCCTGTACTTCTGAGAGAGCTCCGTGTGTTCTTCTGCTCGTGCATGGTACTTTCGGTCTTATTCGCCAACACCGTAAGTGCAAATGCAGCGGTTTTTCTTTGGTCTTTCTTATTCAATGTCCAACTTTCATATGCACATGAGGTGACTGAAATATCATGGCTTGGGTCAGATGTAGCTTAGTCCTCAAAGAAACATCCTTGCTTTTCAATGCTTCAAAGAGGTCTCATGCAGATCTAACGCAATGTCATCTCTTGACCGCCTCTTCCATGGGCATTGATTGTGCATACAAGCAAGATGAAATCCTTCAATATTTTCTCCATTTACCATGATGTACATATTTAATAATTGGTCAATTGATTAGTAATCGATGTGAACTATTGGTCCAGTTGTGAGGATTTAGACTTTTTTTCTTTCTTTTTTAAAAATATCATTTTATTGGGGGCTTGTACAATTTTGATCACAATCCATACATCCATCTATTGTGTTGAGCACATTTGTACATTTGTTGCCATAATCATTCTCAAAACATTTTCTACTTGAGCCCTTGGTATCAGCTCATTTTCCCCCTCCCTCCTCCACACTCTGCCCCTCCCTCCTTCATGACTCCTTGATAACTTATAAATTACTGTTTTTAAATGTCTCACACTATACGATGTGCAGACTGAAGGCATCACTAGGATCTGTCTGTAAGTACACACATATCTGTTTTTTCAGAAGCCCAATTATTAAATAACTGGCCAACTATTAAATATTTACAGTCAGATAGTTTGTTTCCCCTCAAAAGACTTTAAGCTTCTAAAGGATAAATATTCTTTTAAAATTCTAGTACTTCAAACAGTGCCTGACAAATGCCAGACAACTGCAGGTGCAATTAATTATTCACTGTAGCTCATCTCATCAAGGTCTCTAACTCCCATCAATAAATAGATCTTTTCCTGAATGAGTCTGGGAAAGAGGTGAATGGAAGATACAGGGTTTGCCTGGCATGTCATCCTGCTGTGTATAAAATGAGCCCTCTGAGAATCGGGAAGAGGGATCTCTACCAGCAAGAGCCAGGCATAGAATGGGTCCTCTGGACCAGAAAGTCCTATATAATGAACTTCCCGGATCCAGATGACAGCTCTACCATGAGCATAGCAACAGAAGAACCAGAAGCCAGAGCATAGAACTGTAATGGCCTTCCCAATGCATGGAGTTGAGTGCTGGTTTGCAGAGTGGAATGCCCCTGGGCACTTAATTGGGGTAGCTGGCCTGGCGGCCCACAGAAGAGCTGAGTGCCTTTGGGTTGGATTAAGACTTACTGGAATAGGGTGCTTCTGGGCAGGAGTTAATGGGAGCAGTTGGACTTACTGACCCACAGAAGTGGAGCTGAGGGCATTCGGGCTGAGACTTACTGGAACAAGGTACGTATGGACACTTAATTCAGGAACCTGGGTTTGCGGACCCAGAGAGGTAAGCTTACAGTACAGTGGTATGCCCCTTTGGGCATATTAGCAAAGTTGAAACTTTGTAACACATCCTGAGAAACAACAAAACCCTGAACATCTCTCACTGGCATGACAGCTTGTTATCTTCCTGAATAAAGTCTCTAATCATGAATTTTGTGAGTTTCTGCATATTCAGCGTAATGGCTATTGGGAACTAGAGAGATAAGATTGAGAATATTAATTAGGACACTGAAGCAGCCAGTCAAAATAAGGAACGGGATCAAGTAGGTGAGCACATTTTGAGATGCCCTCATTTCCCAAATGGTCAGATCTGGATGAGGGGTCCAGCTCCACCACTATCTAGCCTTGAGCCTTGGCTTTTTCCTGGAAAAACATAGGACAACCCTCTTACCTCTTAAGAGAAACATCGAGTAGAGCAGGGGTCCTCCAACTTTTAAAACAGGGGGCCAGTTCACTCAGACTGTTACAGGGCTGGACTATAGTTAAACAAACTGTGAACAAATTCACTGCAGGTCCAGGATGAGTCGGCTGCTAAGCAGGACAGCAGCAGCAGCAAAACACCTGGCAAGCCGGATAAATGTCCTTGTCGGGGCCACATGTGGCCCATGAGCCATAGTTTGAGGACTCCTGCAGGAAAGGCTGCTGCTGGGCACCCACTAGACTTCTCCATGGGCAGGGGATTCCCCTCTGCCTCCACCCCTGCCAGACATGTCATCCTTAGAGACCCAGCCCTGCTGCTGTCACACATTTCAGTGATGTCACAGCTCCCCTCCCGCGGGTGCTCCAGCACAGCCATGCACAGGCCCAGCCTGAGGGCAGGCTGAACTGAGTGGGGCCGGGAGTGGGCCGAGCCTGGGACCAGTCTTGTTCCTCAGTCTAGGAACCCTCAGAGCCCCAGCATGAGTCCATCAGCCAAGAAGAGGCCCAGGAGTGAAGTGGTTTCCAAGGTTGGACCCTGGACTGTGCCCTGGGTGTGAACCTTCTAACAAAGATCCAGCTGCACCAAGTACAGGGGCTTCCCAGCCTGGGGGAGAGGGGGAGGGGAGGGGTGGAATGGCCCCCCATTTCTGCCCCAAACCATGGAGGCAAGAACCCTTCCCAGGGTCAGGTTGGCAAAACCATGCCCAGTCAAGTCGATGGGCTTGGTGGAGCCATTCATGGGGCTTCCTGTGCTTGCCTCTGTCTCTGGCCCTCAGATGCACGAGGAGGAAGCACGGGGTAAGAGACAGCATCCTGTCATCAAGCTAATTGAGCGGACCCGACTGAAAACGGTGAGCTGTCCCATGTTGGTCCCCGCTGAGGGGACGCTGTGCACCCACACCGTGCTGCTCCTGACTGTCCTGCAGAACCACCAGGAGTCCTGCTGAACTAGAGGGGGTGGGCAGTGGGAGGCTCATGCAAGAGTGCTAGAGCTTCTCTCTCTCTCTCTCTCTCTCTCTCTCTCTCTGGTTTCTGGGCCCTGACAGGTCATAAAGAAGTTAGCGCTCTTGAAGCTACTCAAGAGTTCGAATCCTCGGATCCAAAAACTGCATAACCTGGCCAAAAGGTGTTGGAACTCACTGGCTAGAGTTCCCAAGATCCTCCATATTTCCTCCAGGTGAGCCTGTCCCAGCCGCCTCCCTGCCCTAAACTCAATGGTAAAAATGCTTTCCTCACTGGGGGGTGCAGGCGCTGTGCACAGGGACTCGGGGAATAGGTCTGCTTTTGACAAAGGCTCTGTGAGAAAGGTATTTGTTTTCCCTTTCTTACCTTGGTTAGCCTTATTTTTACCAATGGGAGAAGCGGAGGCTCAGGAGGGGCAGTGATTTGTGCCAAGTGATAGTGAGTGGCAGGGGTAGGATTCGAAGCCATTTCCATCCGAAATCCAAGTCAAGGTCACCACCATGGTCATAATCATCTGACTGTGAGACTGTCCACAATCTGAACACTGCGCAGGAAGGGGTCACTGCTGCCCCGCCCCCCTCACATCAATACAACCCAGAAAAGCACTGGTGGACCAGCTCCAGGAGTCTGTCGGAGCACTCATCTCACTGAGCCTCAGAATTTCAGTGGTTTGTGCTTCCTGGGGAGAGCGACATTTAAGGCCCCTCCTCAGAATGCTAAGGTTCCTAGGGACACAATTTAGACAAAAACTTCCTCCTCACTGGAAGTTCGGAGAGGCAAACCCCCGGCCAGCGGGCAGATGGGGATGGTATATTCTTAGGTGTTCTAATTGCTGGGTGCTATCTTTCACCTCCTACCTCTCAACCCTCCTGCCCATACTTGTAAGCCCCAGACCCCAGGTACAAGGCCTCTGGGTCATTTGGGAAGCTTCTCTTTAGGCTGTCCTGAGCTGGCTACAGAGCAAGTGTTTTAGACTGGGCTGGAAGCCCGGGGATCCAGTCCAGCCTTACCAACTGGGCCCCTTCTCCTTTCCAGGGACATCTCCCCTAAAGTGAAACAGAATAACAATACAGAGCCCCAGGAGGTAGGGTCCTGCACAGAGAAGCCCAAGTCCAAGAAACTGGAGCCCGCAGAAGAAGTGAAGGAGGTGAAGCCCAAGAAACCCAGGTCCCAGGTGGAGGCAGGAGAGAAATGCAAGGCAAAGAGGTCGCCTGAGGTGGTGCTCCGGAGAGAAGAACAGACGAAGCAGGAGGCTGCCAAGACACCGAAGGCGACCATGTGCCCTGGAGCCCGGGGCCGCAAAGCACCTCGCCGAAGCTCCCGGGTGGTCTTCCTGAAGACCTACCACCTGAGACAGCCCATGGGGGGTGCGAAGCAGCAGGACAGAGGTGACCAGTTGATCTGGTTTGAGGGGCTGCCCACGCGAATCCACCTCCCAGGGCCCCGAGTGATGTGCAGAGCTTCCACCCTGCGCCCGGTCAAGCGCTGCTGCACCCGCTACTGCTCGGCGACGCTGGAGCTGCCCATGTGCCACTCCTACAGGGCACGAAGACGACTGTTGTAGGGCCAGGGTGAGATGCAGCAACCTGGGCGGGAGGCGCGGGCTCCTGGAGTCCGGGCGGTGCTGTGGCTGGCAGCGCTGGCAGGCCTCACTTTTAAGCACAAAGAGGGAAGTGTAGAGAGGGGGGAAGCCATTGGCCAAGTTCACACAGCAGGGCAGTAGCTGGGCTGGGGTCCAGGGAGCCCCCTGAGGCTCTAGGGGAAAAGAGGGCGTGCTCAGGTAGATTGCTCTGGCCTGGGCACCTCCATGGCCCAGCAGAGGCTCACGGCTGGGGTATCTAAGGAAAGGGCTCTGTCTCCAGGCCATTCCTACTATGGTGACCCCATGTAGTAGTTTTAGTGACTGTGTGTGTGTGGTTGGGGG